>JAVFBX010236188.1:0-10607 GCA_034783855.1 Mopalia kennerleyi | reverse complement strand
GTTTGTGGTGTCTGTATTGCGTCCTGTTATAGTCCTGTATTTGTCTCGTCCTGTCTTTGTTTGTTGCCAGTGATGTCACCCATTGGGCTGGCACGTCGTCATAAAAGTGAAATACCCTTGAGTACGACGATAAACCCCAATCAAACAAACAAACAAAAAACATCACATTTAACATTGAGTGATAAGTGTTTCATGCCGTACTCAAGGTACTCTATGTGTATAAAATGTTGGTGAAGATGTACTCCAACAGTAATATCCACAATGACACAACCATAAAATGTTAAGTGTTTACTATGTTAGATAATTAATTCTCCCACTAATGTTGAGGAATGTATATATGCTACCTTCTGGTTAAATGCAGAATGTTTCAAAGTTAATCACTAAACACTGAAGGAACGTTTATTCTCCAACAGAGCAAAACTTGACATTTGTTTATGTGGTTATTTACTCTGGGAATGTGATGTTGTCATCAAAATGAAAGAGTTATTAATCGTATCGGTTATTTTGTTTTTAGGATGATAACTCCAGAGATTCAATGGTAAATGATGACAGTCAAGGTGGTGAGTTATCTCCCTTATTCTCCTATTAGTTACATGTAAACCATTCACCAACTCCCCCATGCATGGGAAATGATGACTGCAGAGATGAGCTTTTGGTTTAGGAAGGCTCCCTCACTGCACAACCAAGTTTATATAATACACATAAAGTGTAAAACCTAGAGTAAGATCAATGCAGCAATCTACTTGTATAATGTGTTTAGACAGCACTTCTATCAGCTTGTGGGGTTTTGACTCTCAGAATTTATTTAACATTGAAATTATTTTAGGAAAAAATTGTGAGTCTGTTTTCCCTAAAATATATTCTGATGTATGATTTGAACATGAACTTGTTTTTAGATCTGGACTCGCCCAGTCAGTCAGGTGCCCGGGCCCTGGGTTTATTTACTCAGGAAAAGGACCTTCAGCCAGACCTAACAGATCTCGACCATATATTTGATTCCTCAGAGGATGATCATGATGACCAAGTAAGGGGACATAACCCTTTATCACTCATTTTCCTACCTTGTCCTGTGATAGAATTAAGATAGCAACCAATATGAATTTTAAAATTAAATTTTAAATTTAAGTTTTTTTGTTTTGTTTAATAATGGAAGTTTACAATGTGAAATAAATGGAATGGCATGCTAGCTGTCTTGGCTTTATATCTTTGCAAGCTTGAAAAATGTACATGTTATAAGTCCTTTAATTAATTAAATTTTCATTTTATTAACCCTCATCAATTGTGTTTGTCTGATCAGGTGAATGTGTCTCCACCGACCCCAGCCAGCAGTACCAACAAACCAGACACCTACATTCTCCCAATAAACAATGCCAATACCATGGGAACTATAGGTAACATTAAACGCGTCCTTTCAGTTCTTTATGACTATATATACTCATATGTACGTGTTCTTTTCAACCACAAACCTGGCTTTGCCTCATCAAAATATACTTTATAGTTGAAATATCTGCTGGTATATCCCCTTAAGACAGCCATATAAATTAAATAACAATACTGTACATGTTTGGCATCTGTTAAAATTCTTCAATATCTGGTGCAGAATACTCCCTCAGCTTCCTCAGTCGATCGTAAGAGGCGAAAAAGAGGAGGAGCTTTCTGTTGCCCTGGTGTTCTCAGATCTAAAGGGAAACAGGAAGCTAATCTGTTTGTACATTTTATTTTTGTCTCCGTCGTCATATAAGTGAAATACCCTTGAGTACGACGTTAAACACCAATCAAACAAACAAACAATCAATATCTGGTTGTCGACCCTCAGGTATATGAGTGAGTCACCCGATGTGGCTCTGGCAATCGTGGGGGTGGTTTTTACTCGGTTTCTCCTCGGTTTTCCACCGTAATTAGGCAAGGAACATTGTAAAGTGGACAATCCATTCTTTCTTAGAGATATGGGGCAACATGAAGACGATATGTTTGTCATGTCTTTGTATTACATCATGTGTTTGTCCAGTCTTCCTTTGTTTGTTGCCAGTGTCATCCAGGGTGATTTCCTTCAACCATTTGGCTGGCACAAGTTTGGTGTTAAAATCTAATCAAACAAATAAATGACATTTAAATGAAAACATAGGTACATGTTTACCGTTCATTACAGTTCTTAATCTGGGGTTTTAAATTATGAAATCTTTCATATGTGTTATAAATGTTTTAACAGGTCCATTAGAATTAACTCGGATGTTCCCGACTCCGCCTTCCCTCAGTGAGAACAACCCAGTGAACTCTCCAGGACCTGGTTCTGATTTGGCCATGGAAATCATCACAGCCGAGGGGATGTTAACCAAAGTTGAGCCCTTTACTGGACTGGCCGTTGATAACACATCCAAAGTAAGAGAGCACTTATAGCAATGGCTTCATAAGTGAAATACCATTGAGTACGACGTTAAAAAAACAGTATTAAGTTGTTGAGCAATAACAGAGCTGCATCCTAAGACTTGGGAGATAACTTAAGCACCTGTCATTTCTGCAGCCTATCAATGATTGAGACAGTGACTTTTCAAGAACCCTTCTGTACTTGACATCCTTGTACACTGCAGATATCTCAGATGTACAGAACAACCACAATATTCAGTCAAGTTATATTTTGTGTCTGGTATTAGTCAGACGGGGTCTGTAACTGAAGCCAAGGTCCCAAACCGCCGTACTTGCAAGTGCGTGCTGTCTACTTGCAAAAACGTGGGCAAAACTTGGGGATCCGTACATGGTGAGTACCACCTCAGTACGGATTTGGGAGCACGCAGACGCGCCGTAGCACTTTTAATGCACGAGGAACTACTGATGAAAAACCTGTCATTGAATGTAATATTTGTTGAACTTGGCCTAATGCACCAATAAATCAATCCACTAAATCCACCTCTTACCAGTATAAATTACTGGTATTTAAACCCCAATCAAATAACTACTGACATTATAATTGATTTTTAAAATTTTTTCTTCCTTTTTTTATTTTTATTTTTTTATTTTTTTTTTTACAGTTGGCTCCTGTCTATTATAGAATAAAGCAGAACAAAATTTCACAATACTTAGTTCTTGTCAAGTTGATTATTGAACTGTTAAATAACTAATCGTTTTCTTTAAAACTTGGTACAATATGTTTTCTCTTTATTCATTGTAGGATTGGTCATATGTGTTCCGCCCACCAAAGTACTGTCAGTTCCTCGGCTCTAATCGGTATGCCCCTATAGAATTGCCCAGTGGAGTGCTCTCCCCTGTCATGACAGCCCCTGAATACAAAGCTTCGTGGCAATACTCTATACCTATAATGGACAAACAACCGCCACCTCCTACAAGGTACTCTTTTGCTTCATCACTTGACTATATTTATATCTAGTCAAAGCTTCTTGCATCATATTATAATCATTAAAATTTGATAGGGATTTTAGAGTTAAATAAAAGGGAATTAAGCAATCATTAAAATGAAAAACTTACCTGTGATGTTTTTAATTGTTCATGGATGAAACCGTATGCTCTTGCTAATCTTTTAATACATAGATTTTAAAACAAAATCATACAAAAGGGGAACAATTTATCCAGATCCCGACAAACCAATGTATAACATCAAGTATCATTATCATCTATCAGTGTAGACAATTGCTTGCAGCTTACCTCTGATCAATCTCTGAAGTCATCGATATAAAAATGCACAGGCAGTTGTTGCGTAACCCTTGTATGTTATTCCAAGGACCTGTTCTATTCAGTCACGGTTGGTAAGAGGGAGCTCCCTGGTGCTTTCAGGGCTAAAGAGGAACAGGAAGCCGATCTGTTTGTGACATCTTTCTATTATCCTGTATTTGTCCTGTGATGTATATGTTTGTTGCCAGTGGTGTTGGGGGTGATTTCATTCACGCATGGGGCTTGCACTCTGGCATGTGAGTGAAATAACCTAAAGTATGGCATTAAACCCCAATCAATCTATTCAGTCAGTTTTTAATATTTTATATGTTTATTTTTCAGTACCTATATAAATATCCCGTCCATAGAGACCGGAACAGGTATGTCCCGGCCACATACAGGCACTGAGGCCTCACCCGCGTTTCATGGAATAACCCAGCAACGGACGCCTCGCACACCTATGAGCTATGAACTACCCTCCCCATTATCTAACGCCTCATCATACATGAATCGAACTCTCCACTCAATGGACAATCAGGGGACAAACCATCAGATATCAGAGGTGCAGAGCCTTGTGGTGAACCTGATTCTCATGGACTCCTCACTCAATGTTTTTAGAGACCACAACTTTGATACCTGTAATATCTGTGAATGTAATATGAGTATCAAAGGTGCTGATTACAGCATGTATTTACCTAACCCGACAGGTGAACGACCACAAAACTGTCACTGTGGTTTTAGTGCTATTCTTAACAGACGCTATGGTCACAACTCAGGACTATTTTATGAGGATGAAGTTGACATTACTGGAATTAGAAACGATCGATTTGATCGTCGAAAACCTCCCCTCAGGGCAATAGAGTATTCATCTGGTGAGGGGGGTGAACAAAAAGCTCCTCCCCCTCCCACGGAAGAGGATGTTAACCCCACAATTATGGACTTACTACTCAGCCAGTTCCTCATCTCCAATCCTTCCTGTTCTGTTGTTCATCTTTTCAGTAAACTTTTAACTGATGCTGCAACAGAATTTTACAATCCACCTGTGGACATGTTACAGTTCCAAGGTATGTTCATAATAACAGCGTTATGTCAAGATGGCTGAAAATGCTGAATGTTGAAATCAAAATATATGCATAGCAATGTTTTAAAAATGTTATCAGCCTTTGTATTGGGGCTTTTGTTGTCACTGACTGACTGTGACCTTGTCTTGTCAGACCGTTACTGCAACAAAGCTATACCTGGTAATATGTCGAACTCGTAATACAGCCATCCCAAAGCACATGTAGTAAAGCTTTAACTAACTGGCATTATTCACAGCCGCTGCTTCATTTATGGCAGGTGGTTGGAGGGAGCTTCATGTTGCCCTGGTGCTTTCAGAGCTAAAGAGGAACAGGAAGCTGATTTGTTTGTGGTGTCTGTATTGCGTCCTGTATTTGTCCCGTCATGTCTTTGTTTGTTGCCAGTGGTGTCGAGGGTGATTTCTTTCACCCATTGGGCTGGTACGTCATCATATAAGTGAAATACCCTTGAATACGACGTTAAACCCCAATGAAACAAACAAGCTTCAGTTATATTGAAAAGCGTGCAGTCTTAGGCAGGCACCCGTCCAAATGGACACCCTAAAGTTAACAATTGCCTCATTTGGACACCCTGTTTTAAGAAACTTTAACCTGCATGAGATAAGAATACTCAAATTGGACACCCAGTTATTTGAAAAGTGAAGCAAAATGACCATTTCGGAGACCATATATTTTATTTCTGGCTAAACCCCTATACGGGTGATGTTTATAACAGTATAGAAAGGCTTGGCAGCATACCACATTTGCCATAACAACGGAAAATAATTTTTTTGGGTGACTTTTAGAAAGTGAATATTAACAGTGTTTTCGTAAAATTGGGATACCCCTTTCTTAGTTTGAACATATTCTAGTTGAGAAAAATTTGCAGGTTGAGACCTGTCCAGGAATTAAACCCACGACCCTCAGAATTAATAGGCACTTAAATGCCCATAGTCATACCTTCAATAAACATATGATATTGGCCAAGCCAAAATTGATTCCACAGGTATTTAAATAGTCAATGAGCAGAGTTTTGCAAAAGAGCAGGTATCCAAAAACTTAAGTACATTGTACAATGTCTTGAAAAGTTGTTCAATGAAAATAAATAGATCAGATAGGTGTGATAATCTATGTTGAATCTCTTAACAAAATGAGAGTCTCCAAACTTATGCCCCAGTCTATGAGCCCCGTGGGGGACCGGGTTGGCCAGTCCTGCAGAATACCATCGGCTTCCTCGGTCGATCGTAAGAGGCGAGAAAAGAGGAGCTTTCTGTTGCCCTGGTGTTCTCAGAGCTTAAGGGAAACAAAGCTTATCTGTTTGTACGTTTTATTTTTGTCTCCGTCGTCATATAAGTGAAATACCCTTGAGTACGACGTTAAACACCAATCAAACAAACAAACAAACTAAACAAACTGTCGTTAGTCCAACGGCATGAGTGTTGTGATATTCACTCCTGTCCTCAATATTTCATTTGAATCACTCACTGTATTGACAATATTGTATTGTTTTGAAGTGTTCCTTAATATTGTTAGATCTTTTTGTCTATAATATTAGTCAGGGGTTTATTGTAATGTTTTTCTCTGTGTTTTTATTGTTGTTTTTAGTTGGCCCAGTGGGAAGAATCTGAGAAAAACAAATCAGCCAATGAGGACAAAGACTCAAAGTCATGTGATAACTCATCCGGGTCATGTGCTTGTAAGAAAACAGAGCAACCATTGGACAGAAGAAAGCCTGATGTTAACCAATTAGATTTCTAGTCTGATCTATTCAATTTTTTAAGTAAGCATATCCAAACGATGTAATATTATGCCTGTATTGGATTTTTAAAAATAAAGATATTTATAAAACACAATCAGCTTTTAACCTTTCAAATATTTTATTGAGTTGTAGAAAACATTAGACCTTTCACACTTTTCTACATGTGCTCTTTACCATTTTACCTCGCATTTAATTGCCAACTATATACTATTACTATTTATCTCTAGCTCTTACAAAAAAAAGAACACACATATTAGCATAACATTATACCCATACAACTAGTTACATATTTGTGTTAACAAGCTTTGTTAAATAAACCACTGTTTCCATCAAATTCCTTTCCCGTTTAAAATCAAGGTTCCATTTGAATATATTCTTCTTTCCATCTTTAAGGTCAAGAAAAAACTTTTAATCATATTTATCAGGCCTAAAGCAAAATACAGTTTCAAATTTTTGTCAAGGTAAATGTAATATAATACTGCAATAGTTCTTTCCAGTTGTGGGGCCTTGATCAGTAAGTGCTGAAACAGTGCCCTATCATAACTGAATTAAATTCCACTGGCGCAGATATGTAAATTTAGTCCTTGTTTTTATTTGAGTGGTTTTATCCACGTCGTCGCAGTCCCCTGTTTCCATCATCCATATGGTCCAGTCGTGCGTCTGCCGGCCTCAAATAGAAGGACCCCGCTGAGGACAAGCTATTGACATCAGACTGCCCATCGTCCGAATCCGTGTCCGACTCATTGGAAGAAACCGGCTCCTGCTGATAAAACAATAGACATTTGAAGAAAATAGCCAATAAAAACAAACTTACAATCTCAAGCAAATCATTTTGTTGACTTTTGCTTGCATCCATTTGGATTCAAACTCGGGTCTCTGGCTAGCAGGGCCAGGGCCCGATTCCACAAAGCAGTTTTATACTTAAGTCAAAATGTTTAAAGGCCCTGACTTTTTTTAGTTTTAAATTTGAACATTTAATATTTTAGCATAATTATTATAACGTAAGTTAGTCACATTTAAAGGTATTGCTTTAAAACTGAGTTTAGGCAAGTGGCAAAAATATCAAACTAATTATTTTGACTTAAGTCAGAAAATGCTTTGTGGAACCGGTCCCAGTGCTCTTATTGTCTGAGCTACAGAGGCTTACGACAGAACGACTATGAATTTTTATCTCCCGGTAAAGGCTGCGAATCTCTCTCTACTGGAAACACTGGCACAGATATACTAAATATGTGTCTTTTTATAGAGAAATTACACACAGATACGTTTTTTTGATTGAGTTATTCTGATAATCTGGTTTCGCACATACGATTATATATGTGATTAATGCTGTCATGTGACATACCTATTGTGAAAAGTCATCCCATAAAAGGTAAAACATTGAAGTCATGATCCTTGATTCGCTGGCATAATAAATGCTATTTGTAGAAAATGATTCATGAGCGACCACTATTCAATAATGTCACGAGTCAGCGTGTTAAAACACATTATTATTTATATACCAATGCAATATCAGGATTTTCTTCACAAATGGAAGTGATGATTCACTGCAGTGTAATGACACTTTTTTTTTGGTTACACTCTGAACTTTGACACTGTTTTATAGTGACGTCTGCTTACTTCAGTTAGATGGATTAAAAGGGGGGCTCGAGTGTAGACTGCATTACAGCAAACACCGATATAGCGAATTGACCAGAAGAATTATACTATTTATTTCAAAATTGATAATGTCCGCGAGAATGAAGCGACGGCATTTATATAACAACAGAACAGCAACAAAAGTCGCAGTTTAGCCCTGATCCAAGCTATTGGTCGTCAACAACTAAAGAGATGCTCTAGCAAAAAACCGAATCATGGTAGTGAGAGGTCCCATCAATAAAATAGTCCTCTGATGAGTAGAGGGACATATATTAAGACATTCTAAATATGATACCTATAAGAAATGTTAATCTTGGAGAGTAGCGAAAACTGATCTGACTTTAATGTACACAAAATTGACAAATCATGGTTTTCTTATGTTGAGGCGTACGAATCTGAAATGGAGTATCGACAGTCCCAGTATGACATTCACGTGATCACCAGTGAAGTTTAAATACCACAAATCATGTGTCGCACTCATGAATAGTGGAAAGAATGGAATAGAAAGAAGCAGGTTATTTTTTTTCAACCTTTCACTCTGGCAATAACAATTGTATTCACATTTCACTGTAATAAGCTATATTTATATAACCATCGGCCCAGGAGTGAGGAGATCGGGGTTGTAGTTTGAGAAATACCAAATAATCACCAAATAAGTTTATGCCGGGGAGTACTTATGTTAAAGAAAATGTGTCCAATAAAAATACTTCGTAGACTCTAATCGATGGACATCAAGTAGTGGACAAGTTTATGTTTACCTGTTGATATTCTTGTAGTACAGCCACAGTACCCTCTCCCGTTGCCTGGTTTTCAGTGAAGTCCGAGTCCGTACTGATGCCACTACTGCTGGTGGATGAAGTGTTAAAACTTGTTGAATTACGCAACAGAATGAGGGAACTTGTCAGGATTCGCCCTTCAACTGTCCGCCGCCGCCTCTGCTCATTATTCCTTCTTGTTCTATGTTTCTTCGTGAAGTTGAATCGCCGTCGTTTTCTGTAGGATTTCATACTGAATAGCACGGAGAGCATAGGGTTTTCAAACCCCAACCAAAATGACGCGGGAAACCCGTCCACAATGACTTCATTCTGTGTGGCCTGGTCTCGTTGAAAACTTCGGTAGAGATCGGCGGCACTGAAAACTTCACGAACGATCCTGTCCACTCTCGTTTCTTTAAAGGAGTTGTGTTCCTTTGGAGCCCTAGCTGAGAGGTCCTGCTGGTCGAAACCGAGGCATAAATCTAGGATGGGGTGTCCTCCAAATTGAGCCGGTTCCTCCAGGATGCGTTCCGCTGCTAGAGCCTTCTCAAACACAGTGAAGTACCGCTCCATAGCTTTGGTGAACTTTCCACTGCTGCCCATCTTGGGCTTGGACACACTGGTCCCCAGACTGAAGCTAGCGTGGACCCCTGTTCAGAAAAGGACTCTACATCTGTTAAAATAGATACGATGTTTTATGGTTTATTAAGTAGAAGACGGAAACGCAGTTAGTGATAACATTGAACTGTAAAGGATACTCAGTAGTTAGCATAAATGCTAAAGGTACATAATGCAGAGTCAAAGATTTCTAATCAGTAGCTTTTTCCTGGAAGGACTGTTCAACGAGAAAACAAATCTTTGCAATACTAGCATAGATCTGTGTATTAACACAGGTTCGCTTTTTTAAAATCAGTGAAAATAACCTTTAAACAAGTCTTGTGAAAAAAAGAGAAGAGAAAATGGATTAAAATGACCAAACCTGTGTAACTGTGCCAACTCCAGACTGAGGTTTTGGGAGACGTGTGAGACCGGCGTCTTTTGTGACGTCACCTGTCTAAAAAAAGGGACGACGTTTTTTTTTCTTACCCGCGTCATAGTTTGTGCCGTCACAGTAACCGTTTGTAACGTGATAACGCATCTGGTTAAAAGTAAAACCTCTGCTGTTCAAAGCTCAGTAAGATGACGCCGTGTCATAAAGAATTTGATTTCACGCCACAATAGAAATTCTTTGCTAAGAAACGTCATCTTAAAACCGTTTACGAAATAGAGAATTAAGCAACCGGCCACTGGTCGGCTTCCCATAAAGCGGTTCCATTTTGTGTACAGATATTCGGCAGATTTCGGTAAAAATTGGGGTTATCGTAGTCGTAGAGTTAAGTTAATTATAGCTATTTTCCTAAACCCATAGCCCTCTGATTAGGCGCAGTTTGTTTGAAAAACAGCAATGCTGTCTTTACTTAGCACTGAAGGAAGATTAACTTTCCAACATTATAAAAACACTTCATATCTTGGTTGTGCTAGTGCCAATTATTGTTGATATGTATCGCCGTCATATAAGCGAAATACCCTTAAGCACTGCTTAAAACACCAATCAATTAACCGATTTACTTCCAATTTGGTATGTATAGCTTCCTCCTGTTAAAGTGAAACTCCTGGCTGCAATAAAATGCATATAGGTAAAACGGGCATCATTTCTTGTGTTTAATTATGCTCTCTAATTTTATAATAGAGCTA
>JAVFBX010236177.1:0-10609 GCA_034783855.1 Mopalia kennerleyi | reverse complement strand
GTGTTACCATCCAAACCAGAATTATGTGTTTGAGGAATATCGCTCACATACCATTTTTGTGACGAACCAATCTTCAAATAAAGTTCCACACCGGGCTCTTTACTTATATGATGAGAATCTGTTCCAACAAAATATGTTGTATTTGTGCTTTCTTTGATTAGAGCAAGGTTGTCTTTGTTCAGCAAAAACCCAACAAAGCACAAATACAGCATAGTTTGTTGGAACAGATTCTCATCATATAAGTAAAGAGCCCGGTGTGGAACTCAGACGCATCGATCCATCTAGTACATGTTGTGGTTATGCTGAACTAATAAAATTAATGGTTCGCCAAAAAGTGGTATTAGTTGACATTTTAACTGGAAAGACTTTTAGCGCTTTTTTAAAAGATGTTTAAAAATTCTTACTCATTGCAATAAATGCACTATGTTTTTTGACTGCTAGTCTATCGCGAGCTATTTTACGGGATCCATCGATATTGAATGTAATTTACAGAAATCGGCACTTCAGCAAGGCTGTGCACTCTTATTGCTAACTCAAACAAGTTATCGTGCTAGTTTCTCTGATACTCTCATTACTGAGGAAAACCTTAGTAAAAAAATACAGTTTATTCACCCCTATTTAACCCCAACCAGTCTAATCCTATCCATGTGGATAGTCATTGTGCTTCCTTAATTTAAGCTATTTCCATATTGAAAGTCTATTGGCAAAGTTTTGTTTTCATGTATTTTCCTTCGCTTTAGGTGCAGTATTGTTACAAACAAACGGATATGGTTATGTTATGTTGTATTATATATTAAGCTGTTTATAGATGGACTGCAATAGAGGGTAAACATTATAACGCTCTGTTGTGGATTTCACGACATGGGATTACCTACGATTAATATTTTAAACAACACATTTTCATACTTTTAGTTGTTGTGAATTATAGAAAATATGTCTTGAGACTGTTGGAAGATAATGCTGCCATGACGTTCGTGATCTTATCTGAGAGACAATGGAGATCATTTGTTATCCAAAGGAGAAAATCACTACATATTAACACTGTTTTTAGTGTGACTACTCGCTGTATGAGTTTCCTTTAATGTTTCAAACCAGGGCCTGTACTTTTTACAGTTATAAAAGTGTCAATAAATCAGCTACATTTCATTTGTTCTCAATTCTCAATTTTGTAACGGTGCGTATTAAGGCCATCGTCAAACCGGTTGGCGAGAATGTCTTAATACTGCAGTCAAGAGCAGTATCAGCGGTGTGAATTGCTTTAATAAACACTCTTAGAAACATATGGCTTTAATTGACCTGTTAAGGTTATACAGCCATGGCTCTGGTGGAACCCTGTTTGGGTTCTGTACGGAACCCTCACAGCATAAGTTCAAAGTATGTAACGCTTTCTTTTGATATGTTAGAACTATTTTGTCGTAATGGTTCTATGTAGAAACACCCTGGTTCCATACAGAATTGTCGTCTTTTCTATAAAAAAAAAAACGCTATCAAATAACCATTATGTAGGGTATGTATGTCTGTTTATCGGATTAGAATGTCCAACTTCTAACTGACAAACAAATATCTGTTGATTTATTGTTAGATTTGTTAGGAAATGTTGTGCTCTTTAGAGTCTGGTATTCATGATTTTACAGCATTGACTGAAGTGCCAAAATACTTTTGATTTTACGAAGGGCAGAGAATATACTGATTGTATACACAACTAAACTACACACTAGCATTAAGATTTGTATATATTTGAATTTAATGTGCTTTGAAGTGTTATCAGTCGTATTTCATTTTACATTTGTGGTATACAGTCGTCGAAACCACGCTAAATCTTCCTAATCATATATACATACTTATATTATTTCAATTAGATAGCTAAATGACATATGTCAGGTGCCCTGGACGAAGACTATATACTTAATTACATTTTAGACTTAAAATGTGGAGACGGGCACGTTATTAATACAAGTATTATGTTGAGTACGTAAATGACCAGTAACAGCTATATAAACACTGTTTATCAGTTCAGCTAACTGATCTACCAAGCAATGTAGATGCGCATGTTTACTCATTGTCTTGTTTTATTTCAACGTGGCAATGAATTAGAGTTCTTCATACTGTCAATCGCCAACGCGCTTAATCCGATGCTGTTTTCCTTTATAGATGCTCGGTATGACTTACAAGTAGTAGAGAGATGAGAGTCCTGGCGATATCACTCAACCCTTGACGTTAACCATGGAGATATACATTACTCTGGGTTTGCTGTGGACAGTTCTGCTATCTGCCACTGGTGAGTAGTTATTATGCATATTTATAAAGGAACGGAAACAGTTTGACAATCATGGTTTACACAAATCCCATTCCCAAATGGTTACTGAACAGAGAGCAGGCGTAAGCGTCATATGAAGAGTGACAATTCCATGCTCTCAGTCTCAACTGCTAGAACAAAGAGAAAACATAGCAATATAATAGTATGAAAACTACTTCTAGGATGTTTAAAAGGAAGTTTCTTATACGACCAACGATATATTAATATGGTAATACCTATAACTTATATTGATCTATCACTCGATTCACTGTAAATATAGTTCTTAAACAAGTTACAGAAATAATTCTATAAGGCTTTTAGTTATGAGGTCTCTTTAACATGTAGGCCTATAGGATATTCCATAAATGTTTTTTTTTTTCATAAAAACACTAGACCTCCTATTCCTCTCAAATTATTGACGGAATTTTCTTTAACTTTTTTATTAATATGCTAATGATTGTTGTCTTCGGTGTAGAAATATAATACACCATATCTATCTAGCGTTAATCGATACATGCCATGAACTGTCAGTTAACTCAATCCGTATCTGGAAAACTGTCAATTTTAATGAATGTATGCGTGTGTATCTAGATATTTCTCATCCTCAGATATGCGCGAAATGTCTGGGGTTTTTTTTAGTGTATCAAAGACGATATGAAAATTAATCGACACTGTCTCTTTTAGATATACGCCCGGCAGATTGACACGATACGTGTGCTTAAAGTATTAAGCTACTTGTCGCAAAAACGCCATATTGTAAATACTGCCAAACTTAAATTGTGCTGCCTTATGATTATTTTAAAACTATTAAGTAGGAGTAGGAAACTACCACATGGAATTTCTGATGCAATTTATCCAAATCGAACAAGAGAAGTACACTTGGGAGTTCTTTCAAGACACACTTACCTGTGTTCTGTTAACGAAAAATCTTGTTTTGTGATCATCATTGCCAAAACGGTTTATACACACCTTTCCAGCAACAAGTATAGTTCTTTTGGAAAATGTATTCCCTATTATTAGGTCAACAGTAAAAACAAACGTACACGTATATTCCGTATGGATAACTCATCCTGAAATGGAAACAACAAGGCATTTACGAAACTAAAACAGTTTTCTCTTTCTCGTCGGCAGTTGGACGACATATCCCTTGTCCCGGCACTCTTGTCGTTGATGCCGAACACATCGGCGTCATTGGTTGGTTGGTTGCTTGGTGATATTGGCGCATGCATCCTTATGGATATTCGCGTGTGGACAGAAATAATAATCAAAAAACTTCTCATTTGAACTTCAACTACAGCGCTTTCAATTTATAACCTCGGAAACTTTCTAGTTTCAACAACACATTTTGTAGACAGACTTAAATACGTCGTCCCTATTTGAACTTGGGTTTAATATTTTTGTCATCGGCGCCATTAAGGTGCATTACTGGCTTTATTACCATTTATTCTAGGCAAAACATCACGTGGCGTTAAAGATAACACGTTGACTGACTGCCCGTACATGACAAGTAACGCGAGAAAGTATGAGAAAAGCCAATCGTGCACCTAACTCATCGGCGCGCTGTTGACTTCACACATTTAGATAGCATGCATTCATAGGTCCCAAATAACCTAACAATTTTAGAACGTCGTAATACCGCAATGAAACATATAAACAAACTACCTTTTCGTTTATTCTCCTTGTATTAAAATATCACTCTGACGACAGTAGGATTGAAGCGTGTTGATGTGATCACTTATCTTTCAAGGAGTAATGTGTTTTATACTTCCTTTAATAAATAGTATCTGACAGTTTTGGTATTGCCACTGGTAATCATTTATATGTGTCATGGGTAACATTATATTGCGGACAAGTCAATTTAGCAGTCAATTGATTGTGTATCACTTGATTGCGATACATGGAACAATCAAATTCGCAGTGATCGGTGTTTAACCACATATTTGTAAACGATTGTAAACTTTTATTACATTTCAACTGTTTTTCAAATACATTCCTGTAACGATGAAGTAGTAGTAAAGTTTATACGATACTGTTTAAATAGTTTCAAGTTTATATAAAGCAGCGAGAACTATTGAGTTAAATGGACATTTTAAAACTTAGAATCCTTGTATGGTTGTTAATCTAAGAAAAAACCCGTTAAGAGTAGATGTTCTCCGTATACCATACTGCGATCCTTTATCACATGCTACGTGGCATCAATAACATAATGTCTACAAGCAGCTGCCCAAACCTGTGTAAATATGTATGACCTCCATTACTGTCAAAACAACAAGCTTACCATACGCCGAAGCTCAATGGTTTTATGGCCAGGTATATAATACATTACCGGTGAATATGTTCAGCATTGCGTGGCGATTGTGGTATATTACATAAGCAAATAAGAGTAGTTCTTGGAAAATGTCCTATATCTGAACAAACGCCGATATTCATCACTTAAAATAATAAGTGCAATGTAATTGTTCATTTACTTTACCGTGAGTGCTTAAGTGCCGCTTATGTAAAAGGAAATTAATTTCTTGTAAAGAAGACTAGCGGAAGAGAATAAAACCTCCATAGGCTCTTAGACTGCCTATGCTTGGTACAAATCGTTAAAAGACGTGAGAGGAATACCAGTGTTAATGATCGAAATCAAACCCTCTGCATAGAAACCCAATTAATTTTCATTGTGAGAGTTAAATGAACAGACTTCTGCCTAGTGGTTTCCGCAGCACACGTGTCGACGGTAATCTCGTACATTGTGAACCAGGCCGTGTTTAAAACTTTCAGTACACCTGGCAATACACGAAGTCTTCCAATATTTGCACTTAGCATTTCGATTAGCTCAATGCTATTTATAGTGAACATAACCCCGTGTAAATAATCCCCTGTTCAAATTGCATCTTGATTGTATGAACGCATCGTGTTTATTTTTGCCTTTGTTAATTAACTTCATTTCTTTTCATACCATAAAACCCCATGTTAAAATAATAAGATATGTAAAAATCATTCAATATTGTTGAATTAAATATTGGAAATAAAAAAAAAAGAATAGTGAGCTCTAAAATTTTGTTACATACGCTATATATTATATAATTTTCATTGCAGCGAAGGTCAATTTTGCCTCCCTCCACGGGTATTCAACTCGAATATGGGTCTAGCAGAGCTATCTCTCTAACCGACATAGTACATACGATATACTTAAAATTGTATAGATTTGGACAATATAAAGTGCAGGAGTCAAATATAACAAAATATTTAAACAAGATATGCTCATCAGAACGTAAAGTGTGATCAGATCATAAGACAAGGAATGTCAAGCAGGCGGATGCTTTGAAAATTAGATAATTAAACTTAATTGGCTTGTGTCTGGTTGATATCAACAAATTGTTTATGACAATGTTGTTCATAGACTTACTCTCTACATATAATTATTCCAGGCAACATAAAACATAGGGAGTAACAATATGTACATCAATGTGACAATGCTGTTAAAGGTCCGTCGTTTCGTTACATTCATTAGAAGACTGTAGGCGCCGATGTTGATATTCAAAGCCCTAGTACTCGTTCGATGAACGCAAACTGAAAACTTCAATAGTGACTTATAACTGTAACACTCTGTTATTATTCCGCGTCAACAATGTTTAATAGAATAGTGTCCCATGTTTATTAGCATCTGAGTATTTTTCTGCATTATATCATTGCAACGCTTTTGGAATTTGGAGTTGTTTATAGGCCTATTAGCCTCACTGACACTCGAAAGTGTTAGCAACGCCCGCGAATAAATGCTAAAATCACAGAACGTGGCCGTATAATTTGTTGTATAAACTTTATTTCCGTCTCAGTCCAGATATTGTCTGGCAAACAGTATTGTGCTGTACAGAAGAATTTTATCTCTTTTGCCGAACAGATACCAATTTGCACTTGACACACCATTCTGTTATCTATTGTGGCAAAGTTACCATCTCTTTTTTATAGATGTATGCCACAAAAATATCTTTAATGTGATCAGACATACCGTAAATTCTAGATAAAGTTCATCAAAAACCTTCATCTTATCAAATAATGATTTTTGGAAGCACCAGAAGAAGTTCTGACGGAAGTGATAAGGCAAAGTGTATCTCTCATTGTAGTATTTTCGTAGTGGGATGTTCGTGTGATTCTTCTCATACCATACATTGTTCATTTGCACAAGGTGTCTTTATGATATTTTGCGTCCTGTTAGACATATTTGTGTGAAATTTGTGTGACGTGTGAGTCTTTTGTTGTTTCGCTTCACCCAAACGACGGGATACCATACAGTGAAATACAGTACATTATGGCGTGAAACCGTAACCTTGCGAACAACCATAAAACACGGAAGTCAAAATGTAACATTAGTTATATCTATTGCTATAGGGCAGTGTGACAATTTTCGTAATGGTCGTCTGGGAATCTGATATTTGCTTTTGCGTTCTGGTACAAATAATATGTATATAAATGACCAAGATTAAATAGCACTTTACGTTATAACAAACAACCTGGCATGTAATTTATAATGTTTTATCTACTACTTCTATGGCAACGGTATGCATTTGGCTTCAGTGTTTTATTAGTCGTTTTTCTCATTATATTTCAAGTATCAATTATAATATTGCGGAATATAACCGTTCGGACCCATAAAAGCGCATCTATAATCTGTTCTCAAGTTAAAGGAAACATCAATATTACACATTGCTGCTTTTGAAAGAATTATCCGAGTTAGTTGTATAATAAATCTAATGTTGAAGCCGATGTGGAACTCGCTATATAGTCGGGCAAATAACTTCAGCAACTATACCAAATGATTATCGCGAATATCCACAAGGATGCATGCCAAATATCACTATTACCACCAACCAACCAACCAGTTGCTTGTCTGGGATCCGCAGAGCCTCTGACACTCACATTAATTTACCGTTAAAGTTACTGTTAGCAGAAACAAAAAGTCCAGATGTTGTATCTGCGGGCTCTGTAGACATGGGATAATATATAGTACAGTTAATCTTCCCAGGAATAAAGTGAAATGAATCGAGTTTTAAGTGGAAGAGTAGAGTTTGAGAGTCTATACAAGAAAACGCCTATAGAATATGTTGTTCTTGGGAATGAACAGTCAGCGGGGTCTCTTAATGTATCAACATCATGGTGTTTGGTGTCGGAATAAATAGAAATCCAGATACATTCAGAGGAAGATACCAGACGAACGCAAATCTTCCAGCAGAGATAAGCGTTTGGCTATTACTGTTGCTTTAAAATGTAGTTTGGACATTAGTGGTTAAATCACCCGCTGCCATATACGTGGACTACCCATGAGCGTGCTGTTACACAATAATCGGTCAATGTACGGAAACCTGTTTGGGACAATGGGAAGAATTTTTATTGATTGGGTTGATGGTGTAGATCAACTGACCGAAGACGAATTATGGGGTTCAAACAACATTCTATTATTACGGAAGTTTAAGTGCTATCATTCATGCCTTGTCAAAATTAAATATAATGATAGCAATTTAGCAACTAAAGAAACGAAGAGTTGTAATTTTTTGACATTAAAAAAAGCTATAATTTGACAATGTATCCAGACTGTTAATCAATCACAAAGCAATTAACGTTTTTTCCTAGAATTTTCAGCGAAATTCGTGATTCCTCACAATTTGCCGGTGAATTCGGATGCCCTATCTATGGGCTTAAATAGATGACTACATTGGAAATAGTCAATGTATTCATTATTGAATGCGATTGTTCAAGAGCAATTTCCGGACATAATAAATATGTTAGGGTTGGCATAAAGCAGAGAATACTTTAAATCGAAACGAACGATTTTCGGAAGTAATATACATCTTAAGTGTAGAACATGATCACAACCATAGGCTTAACCGAGACACCATGCTAGTCGCTGATCGCATCAATTGCATGGTTAAAATACATCATGCGACCTATTTGTCAAAATGGTTGTGCCTATATCACAGTTCTCGGGCGGTTACGCTTAAGTGTTAGAATCTGTCGGCTGAAGGTAACTTGAACCCGTAAGAGGCGAAATTAAGGAACGATATGTCAATGTCCTCTTCCAAGAAATATATATAACTCATTAGCGAATTTGACGGATTTGTGGAAATTTCGCTTAAGGAATCAATAAACTCGAACCGGATTCTCCCCTTAAGACTGTCTCTGTGACTACTGAACCGTTCGTGTCATCTTGGACTTTGACCCACAGCAACATTCTTTGCCTTGTCTTGATTTCACTGTATTCTTCTTGGAAAATAGTTTGAGGAAAAAGGAGTTGTGCTGCTTCAGTTGGTATACTTCATTGGAAACTAAATGGGTATATATTATCGCAGATGAATAAATAAGAACAAAGCTAACGTCTATCAATGTGTGACCTTTCTCATAAAAGAGCCGTTTACTTGGCTGTCATTTTAGTGAAGTGATTGTGGCGCTCATCGCCACGTGGTGACTGAGCACGTGAACAGTCGCCTAGCGATTTTTATAATAACCCAATAGTTTGCTTTTGTCCGAATAAACAGGTTGGAGAGAGACGTGGTTATACCATGGTATTTGTTCAGCTTTAAAAACGCAGCATTAGTTAACCTGTCTTTGAATCTGATCCTGTTGGCATACACAAATATCACGTACAAGTCAGATAAAAAAAGAAATGGTATTCCAAATTGTTAAATGCATGGCTATAGCTGAAATGTAAGCAAACGTTTTAGGTAGAATTGAGATGTACTCCAAGTATATAAAGTCTATGTTAGCAACAAACTTGTCATTAATAACTGTCACGTCGTCTAAGATAAATCTAACAATTGCACTCTAATGACCAAGGAAATTATTGATGAAAACCAATAAAACTCGTCCACCCAACAATTCTGTAGTCATTAATTGTATTTTTATATTGGTTTTATTTCCATTACCCGTTTCGACACAGTAGTCTTAACGAAGGCAATATCCTGCAGCCAACAAGGCTTTGGAATATTAGCAGGTTTAGGGTGCGGCTAATGAACCCATGTAGGCTATGCGTGTCGGTGTATTCTAACAATTGACCTAATAGTTATCGGATATAATATGATTGTTAATTGGTTATTTTACAATTATACCCTGAGAACCAATTTGGTGGTAAATGTGATACCGATTGTTACAAATATATTAAACCTGTCCCTCTTGGATTGTTCATATCGCAGGTTACAGCATTCATCAAATTACATGTGTCGGCATTAAATGTATTGTTACACCGTATCAGGGTTCAAGGTACATGTACATTTTGGGATGGCCTTGTTGTGTTTCATTTAGAGCCGTTTATAGTTAGCCGTCAGTTTCTGAAATTTCCTACCCAATACCATCTGTCAATTATTTGCTGTTTATCCGAGTCGAACATTACGTAACGAGCAGTTTATACAAGTCTGTCATCTTGTCTTACAATGCTGTTACACTTCAAACACAATGCGGTATTTTAAGATGGATATAATCTACCAATCGATGAGCAAATTCAACATTGTGCTTATGGAGTATTGAGGGCACGTAGTTTAGAGGCTAGTAAATATTCTTATCGATGAGTCTATACGTTTTCGGAATGAGACGTCCGTGTATCAGTTTTGTCTACACGCTATCTGACGAACTACTTTCTCTGTGCGTCTAATCTCAGTGATTCAATATTGTCTACAGTGGTAGGGACCGGCTAATTTTCTCAATATCATCACCACTTAAGCTGAATGGTACATATGTCAAGTAACATATGACAATACCTTAAGGGTTATTTGTAGGGTAAGGTTTTATGCTAGGTTTAGAGTTTGGTTTAGTATGAACACTAGCCCAGAACATCGAATTTACATTTTGTTCCACATGTCGGACATGTAAGTAATAAAGCCTTGAGAATGGATTTTGTTGACACGAATCCTTTAATAATCATTCAAACTAGGTTGTTATTAAAGTATTCATACCCTCTCTCTGCCTTTCATAAATCATTTAAAACCTGGTTACACAAACTACATTATGACCGTCTTTTATACGATGAACCCTTCATCTGGATTGCGATATAAAACAATGTTGTGCTACAACACAAAATATTCATCGCTATTTCGAAAGCATATTTTATTCTTAAGTTGGCTTTGTTGGCTCATATAAGTATAGGTTGAATATATTCCTGGGTATACTGTTTGTGAAATTTTCACAAAACAAACTTAGCAAAGTGGCAACAAAAAGCCGGTCTTATTATTTTGTGATTGACGTTATTTTTGTTTTGTTTTTGTTGCCATTCGATATGAGCGCGGTTTCATTCACCCATTGAGCTGCCACGCAGCCATAGGTGCAATCTCACCCTAAGCCTCC
>JAVFBX010236166.1:0-10609 GCA_034783855.1 Mopalia kennerleyi | reverse complement strand
TGAAGTCAGATAGTCAGTTAGTCAGTCAGTCCTGAAGTCAGATGGTCAGTTAGTCAGTCAGTCCTGAAGTCAGATAGTTAGTTAGTCAGTCAGTCCTGAAGTCAGATAGTCAGTAAGTCAGTCAGTCCTGAAGTCAGATAGTCAGTCAGTCAGTCCTGAAGTCAGATAGTCCTGTATTCAGATAGTCAGTTAGTCAGTCAGTCCTGAATTCAGATAGTCAGTTAGTCAGTCAGTCCTGAAGTCAGTCATTCCTGGAATCAGATGGTCCGAGAAAACGAATAAAGGGCTTACTCCACCCCACCCCGTCCTTATGTCAGATAGTACTCAGTCAGTCAGTCCTGAAGTCGGTGGTTTCTGAAGTCAGTCAGTTAGTCTTGAAGTCAGTCAACCTGCCCTATAGTCTGTCTCGAAGTCCGTCATAACTCATGAAGTCACCCATTCAGTCAATCATTCCTGAAGTCCGTCAATCGTGACGTCAGTAAGTCATCAAGTCGGTCAGCCCTGAAGTTAGTCACTCAGTCCTGAAGTCAATCAGTCTGTCACGAAATGAAGTCAGTCAAACAGTCCTGACGTCAGTCAGTCCTTCCGTCATGAAATCTCTACTAATGTCACTCAGTCACTTTATGAAAGGGGAGAAGTTACATAAGAAATAGATTTTTCCATCGCCACTCTCACCGCTGATCCACCAGACCTACAATTTTATTTTCAATCAAAAATTCCTCCACCGTCCACGGGTTCCAGTCCGTCTGTCGACCATAAGGTACATAAATTAGTCACACGACGTGGCTTCGATAATCGTGGGATTGTTTTTATTACGAGGTTTCCTCTCGTATTTAAGCAGGCAACAGTGTGAAAAAGACAATCTGTCGTCGTCAATGAGAAACATCCTCGAGTACAACGTTAAACCCCAATCAATCAAACAAACGTTTATTAAAGACTGTGTTCCTTGTGTTTTTGTGTAAGGATAGCCAGGCTATTTACCGCAGTTATATGTTCACATACGTGGCGGAGGTTTGGGATCGAGCTTCCTGGTGCTGTCGGAGCTAAAGGGCAACATGATGCCAATCTGTTGGTGATGTGGTTGTGTTGCGTCATGTGATTGTCGTGTCTTGTCTTGGTTTGTTAGGCCTATTATGCAGTGTCTTGTCTTGGTTTGTATCAGAGATTTTTGGAAAAACCTATCATTTATCCCCCAAAACTATATATTTATTAGTTTCAATTTCTGATGTATTGAATATACTCCAATGCGTTCATCCAGGTATATGTAGACTACATAAAATAAGGTAGTGTTCTATATCGTATTGAATGAAAACCAAGGTTGGCCTTGTTTGTATTAAAGATATAAAGTTTTTTCCCCATGAATATAACATTGTTATCTGCTCAATACAAATCACGAATCGATCCCTTACCTCGAGTACTATACAAACATATAGGCTTACTTTATTGTTCTACGTCAACAATATATAGGTTAACTACCACCACAGCCGTCCGGGTAAGCCCTAAAAAAACTTTCAGCTGATAACAGTAAATATTAAAATTCGCTATGTGCTAATGTACTTAAATACCTTTTTTGTAGCTAGACAATAATATATAATCGTTTAATGGTACGTCGCTTTGGCGCGTGTCATAACGTTAAAGCATTCTGCTCTAGTACACGTTCTTCTCACTGGTGTGGGTCACAAGTTGCCCTTCTTATGAGGCAGCACGAAGTCGCTCTGTTTGTGGTTGCTTTGTATAACATCTTGCGATTGCCCTGTCTTATCATTGTTTGAGGGCGGCTTCCTTCGCCCACAGCGCTGGCACGCCGTCATAGGAGTAAAATAGCTTTAAATGCTGCATAAATACATCTGTTGTTGTAGATAGATAGGCCTAGACTATAGTCGCTATTGAGCCATATTAAGTTGGTTTATGTTTTTATTTATGCAAGGAAGGCCTGCATAATATATACGCTCATGATATGTTATGATCACGTTTAAAATGCCCCGATAACGTATGACTAATGCCACGGCACATTCTAAAAACAAGATCAAATCTGGCTTTCTTTCGTCGATACTAATACTCTATTGACAGGCCATTCAATTTGACATTTACGTTGTCTGTCGGTTACATAGCTGACGGCGTCATTGTCGCGGGACTTCTTGTTTAGTATGCCTACTGACCTGAGAGAATAAGAACGTTTGAAGTGACTGAGAGATACAGCATAAGATAAAGAGTAATTTTGTACGTCGTTTGTCCCTCACTAATAGCCTAGCTACGGGATTGAATTTGAATCGCTACTACTTCATTATTTTTTCTCCGTTAACTGTCCCTTTTTTATGGGAAACAGTATACAACAACAAAAAAATGTATCCACAATACTAGCGAGTGATTTACCAGGATGGACCACTTCCGGTTGAAGACAAACGGAAGCGTTACCGATTGGCCGCAGCGTTGCTGGAGTTTTTTGTTATGCAACTGATTTTGAGCCCTGTTCTTGAACTGATTGTCACTGTTTAGCATACTTCAAACATGATATAATGACACATGATGGTCACTCAATATCGGAATTAAAATTTAAGAATTCTATAATGAAATAAGAACTGTTCCGAGAAATGAATTTAGGACCTATCCCCTTCAACAGACCCTACAGTTGGCTTCATTTAACATTTGAAAATAAGGAAAATCAACAAATTATATGATATTTCTGTAATAATATAGACACCGCCAGTTTCTTAGTGTTTATATCCGCATTAAGGAAATGTCTGTATCATAAACTAGGCTATATACCTATGCTTAGAATATTCTATGGGGCATAGGCCTACCTAAAATAGTATAAATAATAAATCTGATATCTAATTGAAACTTCCAGGTGCATAAATTCAAACCACATTAAATGCAGGCCTCCTACACACAAAAGTGCAAATAAATTGATCAATAATTGTGAAATAGATCGACCGGGGTGACTAACAGACAGACGGCGCATCGCCAGTGTCCACCTCCGAGAGGGTCTGTACGGTGTTTTGTCAAGCCGTTACAATTCATCTGATAGCGTGGACGTTTTTTTCTTAACGGATTACATAGCTTCGAAAGTATTCAAGATTTTTTCTTTCGTTCTCTTTTTCCCTTTAAACTATATTTTTTACTTATTGAGAAGACACACCCGTTCTTTAGAATTCTTGTATAGGCACGAGAGTGTGACATACGTAGCATTGTATGTATGCGGAACAAAGTAACGCTCGGGTTACAGCTGATATACTTACACCCATTGCCTTACACACATCCGCGAGAACACAGTATAATCTTAGCTACTTTATTGTTCTCTTGTCTTCACACGGCACCAATGTCGAACCGTTCTAGATGAAGCGCAGTGATGTCTGTGATGACCATATGCCTGATATATATCCCATAGTCTGAGAAACCTCGAACAAATGGTATTAATATGAGAGGGTTATGTACGTCATTGTGCTATTACCTACAAAGCTCAGAGTTGGTTTCTGCGATATCAACTTCCAGTTGAGTGCGGACTTACGTCCACGATCGCCTTTGATTATATGTTAAGGTACAGACCTTCTTCTATAGAACTTTCTCAAGGGAACAAGTTAAGACGTAGGGCATGTAACTCTATGTTTTAGGAGATTGACAAAAGCACATAAAATACTATTATGCCTGCGTATCTTTGGTTTAACAGCTGTCTGTATAGTGCGTGCTAGAATATGTATTAGTTTGATTTGGGGTTAACGTCGCGCTGAAGGGTATTTCACTAATATGACGAGGGATTGTCCACTTCACACTGTTCCTTACCTAATTACGGTGGAAACCCGAGAGGAACTTCGAAACCTCGTAAAAACCACCCCCGCGATTGCCGGAGCCGCACATCGTGTGACTCACTCATACACCTGAGGGTCGACAGACGGACTCGATCCTGTGAACGGCTGTGCTAGAATAATACTAATTCCTATTTTGATAATGTGTATATGTAAATGGCACTGTCCTTTCTCTTCGTTTATAATATAAGATTTTATTGTAGAAAGAAAACTTGCTTGCCTCCACTGGGATTCGAACTCGGGCCTCTGGCTAGCAGGGCCAATGCTCTAATCGACTGAGGCGGATAAAATAGATATGTACAAATGTATTTGAACAACAAATGACAGATGCTAAGCTGACTGTTGTTGTTGTTGCTAGTGGTATTCTTTGCGTCCGAGTCTGAACAAAGTGCAGCTAAAAGGTTTCTTTATTTCCAATCTAATTCAAACGAACAGGTTGGACTGGATTATACAACCAAGACTTACACATCGATTGCCTTGTTTGTTTGTTTGATTGGGGTTTAACTTCGTACTGAAGGGTATTTCACTTATATGACGACGGATTGTCCACTTCACTCTGTTCCTTGCCCTATTATGGTGGAAAACCGGGAGGAAACCTCCTAAAAACCACCCCCGCGATTGCCGGAGCCACGTCTTGTGACTCACTCATATATCTGAGGGTCGACAGACGGACTCGATCTCGTGAACGGAACATCGAAGTACGAGTTAGAAAGCGCACTCGCTAACCACTAAGCCACGGGCTCACATTCGATTGACAGAATGTATTTCACATATAGATGCTGGAGAATTTAGCAAATGCAGACGGCGACGCTATAGTTTGGCAATGACCATTTTATAGCTTCTCAATGGCAACGTTTAGTTTTTAATTAGTACTGGAGGACAATTAACCGTTGCAACATTATGGAAACATTTCACTTCATGGTTGTGCTAGGGTCAATTATTGTTGGAATTCACCGCCGTCATTTAAGTGCAATACCCTTCAGCGCGGCGTAAAACACCAATCAAAAGGCATATGTTCTTACTTGTGGTAGTAACTTCTGTACAGTAACCAAATTAATGGTCTGATGATGCGATGGTGCTCTCAATGCCACTTCTGACACCAAATGTAACGTGGTTGGAGAAACGACACGTTAAGGTCGACTGTTGTCATGCCTTCATAAGGAGTTCGCATAACCATGAAGTCCAGTAAGGCTTAAATATAAAGTAAACATATTTATGGATTACCCTTAACAGGTTACGAAAAATTCCACACAAGTTAAGGAAAATTCGACACAAGTTAAGGAAAACTCTACACAAGTTAAGGAAAACTCTACACAAGTTACGGAAAACTCTACACATGTTAAGGAAAACTCTACACAAGTTAAGGAAAACTCTACACAAGTTAAGGAAAACTCTACACAAGTTAAGGAAAACTCTACACAAGTTAAGGAAAATTCACATAAAAGGTATTATGGAAGAGTTATATCACCTCTCATTCGCTTTTGTTACAGGATGGGGAGTGTATTGTCGTATTTTTCCAGCTCCAAAGATCGCAATAAGAGTTCTAGCGATGTCCAGGAAGCCAGCAGAGAAGAACCTCGTCATATTCCCACTCCCGTCAAAACAAAACCGGAGAGAGAAAACCATCATAGTCCCACTCCGGTTGAAGCGAAACCGGAGACAGACGAACTCGCCAGCAATTTGAAGGTGGGTATGTTGAAATCTGCTATATGTATCTATATTTCATCTATATTTTTATTGTATATCAAAGCCAACCATCTGTATTGCACTTGCATTCGAATTAGCATAGCCGTTAATTAGTTGATTTAAAGAACGGAGCTGACCTCATTGTTCCAAACCAGGGTAGTTATTATACTTATATCATCTAGTCGTGGCTGTTCCCCACTGGTGACCGACCGTGTTTTCTAACAATGACGTCAGTCCCGTCTGTTAAATGAACTAATTAACAGCTATGCTTACTCAAATGCGAGTGCAATACTTATGTTTGTCTTTGAAAATATGCAATAAAAATAATAAGTTTAGGTCGAAAAACAGTTGTCTCATCCTTTAAGCAACAGTGCATGTGAAATGGTCAGTCCGTCGTCATATAATTGAAATACCCTTGAGAACACCGTTAATCCGCAAACGAAAAATAAAATTGAACAAATAATAATGGGAAGTTTGTTTTTTTTCCAATGATAGAAAGCGGGTTTTTGCAAAAAAAATCTAAAAGGAAGAGTAGATCCAAACATAGGACACAACTGACAACATTAAAATACTTGAACGAGTACCTGCTCAATGACGAAGACTATGATCTTCCAAGCGACGATGATGTCGACGATTCAGTGGATTTAAATGATGACCAATCACTGGAGGGGACGTCTGCTAATCAGTTCACGGAGACCGGAGAGACGGAGACAGAGACCGGAAGCCTCAATCACGTTGATCTTGAAACGAAGAGAGTAGGACGTCAAAACAGTTATGAGGAAGACAACCGTCTGAAACTAAGGGACAGTCACCCAACAGCCATTTTGAAGACTAGATACGGTAAAGGTTGTGCTATCTATCTGGACGAACCTGTTCCTGTGCCCATCAAACCTGATACAAACAACATAGTAAAAACACAGAAAACGAAGATAAGGCAGGGACGACGAGCACGTAAAAAAAATCCACTGCGGAAGGTTATGGTTCCAGCCGAATTGCGTTATATAACTCAAGCTCAGATTTTAGTGCCATTAGGGGATATAACCCCAGCTAGTCTGGCCTATCATTTTTCTGATAGATATCAAGAGGGCGCTGGGAATCCTAGACAATTTGCTCTTAATGTTAGCGCCAACATCAGGGGTTGCGTAGCCTACAGGAACGAAGATTTAAAGACTTTAAATTTCTCTGCTTGGTTGATTTTCGTTGCCGAGAAGCAGCTGGACGAACATCTGACGATCTGTAGGTAAGTGTTCACGTACAGTTTATACAAAGAGATCTTGTTTGGTGACCATCGTGTTTGAAGAGTTAGCCGGGTTTGTAAGAGTTTGATAGTAAATGAAATGAGTAAATAAAATGTGACATGAAAAATCGTATTTCATATCAATGAATCAGCTATCCCAATAAAAATATAAAAAAAACGCCGAAGTGAAAACATTTATAGAGCGCATGCCTGGTTGGCATTTTTTAGCTTCTCTGCGACACGGCCGTCACCTTCACATGACCGAAACAAGGAGAATCAGCAAATAAGACAGCGGTCATGTGGCGGCGCCGGCCGGATCTCGGAGAACCTAAAGGACACCAGCCAGACGGTCCAATAAAATGAAATAAATGCTTTTGCTTCCCCAGGTAATACCCTGGGGGAAAATATATTAAGGTGGGTTTGTTTGGAAAGTGGTGACATGTGAACTCACCTTCCTAGTTTCGGTATAAGTATTATGTTTTGAAATATAGAAAGGGACAAATCCATTTTTATTAAATTTTGATTTATATACTTATCTTTTATATTTCTCGAATGAGCATGTGTCTCGCTTTTTATAAATTTATAAATACGAAAAGTAATTTTATCAATGACGTATTTGATTTACTATCAAACACGGACAAGTCAGACAATCGGGGGTTTCAACGCCTCAAGTTAATCTAATCAACAGTTAACGGATATTGCGTTTCAAACGTAAATATAATAGGCTCAAGTAAATAGATATTAATTATTGGTATTGTTTTGGCGCACATCATTCGATAGAATGGAGCCGCCATTCAAACAAAAAACAACAACAACAACGCTGTCCGCATTCAAACTATCACGATGCGAGAGCGATGACCGGAAACTATGATTGAGACTGAGAGAAAGCAAGATGCATTTGATTACATCCAACGCCGCCATTAACCATGGTCGTGTAGGGATTTTCGACAGATTGTCGTAAATTGTGCGGTCATCTTTCGACAAATTGCTAATGTATGATTACACCTGGACTATATGTAACAAGATTAGTACAGCACGTCAAGAATTTCGCTAACAAAGGAGGGTCTTTATGTATGTCACCTGTATCTGTTATCCTTTTAACATTCTAACCACCTGTA
Source organism: Mopalia kennerleyi (assembly GCA_034783855.1). Taxonomy (NCBI): domain Eukaryota; kingdom Metazoa; phylum Mollusca; class Polyplacophora; order Chitonida; family Mopaliidae; genus Mopalia; species Mopalia kennerleyi. The sequence continues at coordinate 2,765 of JAVFBX010236166.1, read as the reverse complement.
CATTTGAGTCCTTTGCAACTTTTAACCATAAGACTTATTAAAGCACACTAGTTTGCTAGCAACCGCTTATCCCGAGTGTGGACGATTATTATGATAATACGATAGTAATTTTCGATTTTTTCAGGGATGTTTTTAAAGTAAATTTGATACTGGATCTAACGAAACTCAGTGGTATCATTTGTAGTTAGGCAAATCGACATTCAGATTGGTAAATTCTTGTCTATAATTTGTACCTCGACCAATCAAAATGTCGCAAACTTGAGGAATGGTCTGGGGAAATCGCAAACTAAAAATGCTAAAAGATCTGTAGAGACATTCCACAGAAGCAGCAGTAGGAGGCATTTTACAGACGGAAAAACTAACCTTATTATAGGAAATTCCAGAAAATTTGCTTGGGGGATATAAAGTTACGGGGCTTGACAATGAATGCTTCGATGAAACAGTCCCATCAGTTTCCATAGCAGTACTGACAGTCTTTCTCACAAAGTCGTCATACTGAAAAGATATAAAAATATCGCACAATCAAAACGTTGTCTACGATTGTTGGACTTGTATGATCGCTAGTTGAAAACAGAAACATTACCATATATATTATTTATATGATGTACATTTATATCATTTCTTGCTTGGTTTATTTATTTATTTATTGATCTATTTATTATTTACATTCATTTTTTTCTTTGTTTACTTTGTAATTTTTAAATTTGTTCTTGCTTCTTTGATTTCTGCAAAACAATGTATATAAACATATTTTCAAGCTGTTTACATTATGTTTCAAAAGTAGATTTCACCATACCCTTATAGTTAATTTATGCAAATTAGTTGATTTGTTTGTTTGTTTTAGTCGGGTTTAACGCGGCACTTAAGGCTAGTTCGCTGACACGACAGCATGCCAGCCCAATAGCTGAAGTAAACCACCATCGATAACGCTGGCAACTAACCTGAAACGAGACAAGAACCAAACAAAAAAAAAACCGAGGAAAATCAGAGACGCAATACAACGTTTTTTGATTAAGTTTCCTATTTTATAATGAAGACGTCTTACAAGAATCCAGTCAGGCTCGGCAGTTTCCACTCCAAGATATTCAACAAGTCGAGCAAATCCTTCGTTTAGCCATACATCGCTCCACCAATCCAGCGTGACCAAATTACCAAACCACTGGGAAAACGAAGAGAGACAAAATACCATTGTTAAACTTGTAAACAACAATACAGCCTGCACATATATATATCTAACTCAAATATGTAGACACGACCGGCTTTACACATACACTTAAAGGGCATTTTTATTGTCCAATATGTTATTTTCGACAATCGGATTGGTCAAGAAAAAATTCCAAAAGACCAATAATAACATTGCAGATAGGTTTATATTCACTGAAATAATACCCACAAACCGTATACCTGTCATGTGTATTATCCATGTGTGATTTGTAGTCATGTTTTTGGGGGATAGCCGATTAGGTCTTTAAACTATGTTCAAACTTGTTCACAACGTTTATTTTGTTCTCGGCTACTCTAAACTCTTTAAACAAGGGGAATCCCCAGAAATCGTAAGGCACCTCACCACTAGCATAACATGTGTGCCAGTTACATTACTCAATTTCCAAGGGTACTATAAATGCCCAGACTTTTTGGTAACTCTTGCGATCAATCTTAATTTGATGACATTATGACGTCAAAACTAGACATCAGCTGATGAGCAAAATAGTCGAAATAACGGATTGCTGTTAGACGCAGTCTAACATAATTTTGTAATAAAATAGCATCTTACATAGGACAAGATAAGTCGCATTTACGGGTAAGTTTTCTGGTTTTCTGGCCAAACATGGCGAATAAGACGAACAGTCCAATGTTATGTCTGGTTAAAAGGACAATGCACATTGATATCAAATAAAGATTAATTTCGCTCTGTCCAGGAGAAACTGTTGGCCAAGAAGCAACAATAATGGGTAGTCGTATAAAATTAGAAAATGGAAAATATAAAAACTTCAAGATTTAAATTGCAAACACTTTAAAAAAAACGAATGAACTCGTATTTGTTTTGAAAAAAACAAAAAAAAAATGTCGTTGACAATGTGGACAATACTGTTTTTCAAGTTTAAACTCAAGTTTTAAACAAAAAAAGGAAAAACCTATGAATTGTGTTTTTTTTTTTACACAAACAACGATAACAATATCACCTTCTAAACAACACAAACGACAGTTTCATTAAATAAACCATGTGTGTTATTTAAATTACTTTAAAAACATAAGCACATGGGTAACGTATACAAACATTGAGCATTCGTTTGATATGGGCATCAACAATTTTTCAAACTTAATACAAAAGAATTCGGTCATCGATTTTAATTAATCTAAATCCCTGTGTCAGTGTGATTGCTTTTAGAAATATATCCCATAGCCAGTAACAGCTCCCATAAAAGGAAATGAACAGTTTTCAGTTCAGTTGCACGATTATATTATGCTGCGGCATAGAACAGGTAGTCCTAAAATACAGTTTTACCAATCAGAAGAATCTACTGCTGGCGATTTGGTACCTAACTCTGAGGGTCGTGGGTTCGATTCCCGGTGTGGTTTCAACCTGCAAAATTGTCTGAACTAGAATCTGTTCAAACTAAGAAAGCGTTAACCCAAAATAACGAAAATACAGAAGAATCTTTCTAAATATATTACCATATGAGCTATCTCGTGAGCGACGACGTGTACAACTAAATCTTTTGTCTCTTCCTTCATTGTTTTGGAATCATAGAGCATTAATCCTT
>JAVFBX010236155.1:0-10609 GCA_034783855.1 Mopalia kennerleyi | reverse complement strand
AAAACTATTAGGGTTGCGACTCTTACACAGTTAATAATTTATTTTGTGTATTCAGTACACTGGCGGGAAGTTGTACTGCAAGTTTACTCGTTCCCGGGAAATTTTAGAAAAATTCCAGCTGTGGGCATGTGGTAATTACCAAGATGCCCCTTCTGTGGGCTGGTGCAAATTACTGGGTACATTTGATTAAAATGAGCCTTATTTAGCCCTTTATAATTCATAGTCAATTATTTACGGTGACAACAAACAGTTTACTTGCCATGAGCTTCTGTCAACTGATCTGTAGAACTGTTAATAAATAGATTTGGATGCGGCATTGCCTTGTTGACTGATCTGTAGCTCAGTACACAAAACATCGCGGCTTTCACTGTGGTAGGCTGGGACTACCACAGTTTTTTTTCCATTGCTGAATCTGTGAAATGTCAATCAATGTTCAAATCTGTTACTCTTCATCCCCTCATCCAATGAAAAATCAGTTGGCTGATCCAGGCAGAATGTAGATTCTTGTCATGTTTTGTTCAATCTACTTTTTGTCTTTTAAAACATGTTATGGGTGGAGCTATAACATGCGCCCAGACCGGTAAGGCAATACTGAGAGACTGTATATTCAAACCTCATCTCACCAAGTTCCTAAAAAATATTGAGGCTCATGAAGAGTGGTTCTCAAACTTTGATAGACTTTTTTTTAACAATGTAAAATATGATTAATATAATTATTTTTGTTTCTTCTAGTGAAACTGCATTATATTCCTTTTAATTTGACCATATAAATTTGTATTGTACTACCTTGACAATACCTTATCAACTGGCTTTTGTTGCTGAAATATTGCCCCCTTTGCTAGCCTCAGACATAAAAAAGGGAGACCAGGGAGGCCTCGGTGAAACAAAGCCAGGTGATGACCCAAATATTGGACATAATTTTTATAATTGTTGTATAAACTGTTCCTAATTTATTGCAACATTGATACCTGAAGTATCCCCTCAGACAAAAGCAATTAACAGATGCACAGTGGTGTATTGTGCTAGTTTTTCTCAATGCCTTATATCTATGCCCAGAATTGGCAAGAGATAAAATGTTGGTGATGGAAATTTGAGGATGACCAAGTATCCTTCCAAAGGACATACAGATCTGCACCATAATCTGTAAATCTCCTCCTAAAAAAATAAATTGGTTTATGCATGGGATCTTTCGCAACATTTGTTTAGTCAACATAAATAAATAAATAAATAATCAGGCAACTTTTATTTGGCTTTTCAGGGAGAATAAGTGAAAAGATGGGTCGACGGAGCCGGTCCCGATCCTCATCAAGCCGAAGCCGCAGCAGGAGTCTTAGTCCGCTGTACAATGAGGGACATAGAGTTCATGTGGCAGACTTAGGCATGGAGCCTTCAAAGAGGGAGCTCACAAAACACTTTGAAAAGTTTGGCAAAGTTGTTGATTTATGGGTTGCTAAAAATCCACCATGTTTTGCTTTTATTGTATACAAAAGAAAAGAAGATGCAGATGCAGCTGTTAAAGAAATGGATGGACAGTAAGATTTTTCCACAAAATATATTTATATCTACAGTGAACTTGTGTAAACAGACATCTCAAAATAAATGTCTGCGTAGACAAGATGCTTAAAGCGGATTGTGATTTGACATGTGAACCTATTTTATTGAGCTAAGTTCTGTCTGCATAGCAGATGGAAATGAAATTTTATAAACCTTAATCGGCTTTACATGATCAGCCTGTTAGTAAACTTTGCAGTGTGAATTGACATATTGTTTTAGTTAAGGTCCTATAATGCCAGATCAATTTTTGCGTGTTTATTTTGAACTTAAAAATCTGTGTGAATGGTGAAATGAATAAAGATTAAAATTTAGTCAGTTGACCTCATGACAGAACTACAGGAGTGGACTGGCTACATGCAAGTCAAGGCTCACTTACCAGAGTCCTGTAAGCTATACACCAACACTTCAAGCATGACGGAAAACAGTAGGGAATAAGGGAATCTCATTGCCAGGAAAATTATGGATTATCGCGGGAAATTTAAGCAAATATGAAAAAAAATGGGGCAAGTCAATGGTCATGTTATTCACTGGTAACCCTGAATAAACAAATACTTTTTTCTTATCAGGGTGTTTTAAAACCAGTTTTGCAGAGTTTGCCAATCAAGCTACCTTAAGAAAACACCATGGCTTGCGCTTATGACAAATATTCTTAAACTTCTAAAAGTTGGGACAGAGAAATAGGCTTTAGTTTACTACAGCGTGTCTGACATGTTATTTCTATGAGACTGTCCCAAAATTGGAGTGTCCCATTGAACTGCTGGAAGTTTCAAGGTAGTTGGAAGAACAAAGATTTTACCTGCAAAACGTACAGACAGTCAAATTTAAAATGGTACCTGTGCCATTTGCTGGATCTAGGCCTTTGTTTTTGTCTGTCCTATACATATGGTTTAAAGCTTACTAAATAAGAAATTTAGGATTGTTCATACCCAAAAGATAATTATGCATTATCCATAGTATTAATAAACAGTTTTAAACGAAAATCTTCGCATTCTGTCAAGTCTTGATACTCAGTGTTGAATTTTTCATAGTTATGTTGTTATCTGTGTATGGTTCAAAGTACAACAACAATAATAAAGCTGTTGTGTGTTTCAGGGTTTTGTCAAGTGGGCGTATTCGTGTATCTATTGCCAGACCACGCACAAGGGGGAGGAAGCGATCTAGTTTTGATCCAAATCTCAGATGTTATCAGTGTGGCGAAAAGGGTCATTTTTCAAGGGATTGCAATGTTTGGTTAGGAAGATTCAGAAACCGAAGGTAGGACGAATTTATGAGGAGAAAAACTTACAAGTGAATTTAGTTATAATAAGCAATTTTTATGTCATTTTGCATCTTTGTGAAGGTTATATCTCATTTGATTAATTGATGTGCACAGTTTTCCAGCCATGAAATATTACCTGTATAACTTCTTTACAAATAAAGTTATAGTTTGCTTTTTTTGGCTATGAATGTGAAATATTTTAATTAATATGAAAAGCAAATAATAGGATTTTATATCAGTAGTCCATAAAAGTTACACTGACATTTAATATTGTGGAAATAAACAAATGATTCAGACAATCAGTTGATCTATCTTTCTAAAACTTCACACCTGCTTAATTCTTTATTAATTTACTTTTCTTAAAAGATCAATACACAAAATATATGCCTGTTTTTGTGACTCTGCTCATGTTTTGTCCTACTTGTGATTGATGGTTGATAAGAAATCAGCAGAATTACATGTCTCTTGTAATCTTTTGTTAAGTTATGGATTTCTGCCTCAGGGTGTCCGTTTTATGGGTACTGCAAATCCTGGGATTTCCTAGAAATGGAAAATCGTGATTTTGAAATAAAATTAGCAAATATAATTTATTCTAATCTAGCAAGTGATGCACTATTGCATGCCTGTTGTTGACTGACAATTATTTTTTTGTTATGTTTATTAGCTAATCATTTAAAAGTCCTATTTATTTGATGGATTGTGCCACAAAAATTTGAATGGATTTTATATAGATCAGACAATCCGTTTTCTTTTTCCATCTCCATATAATTAACTAGGGAAACTATCAGACCTGGCTATTTCTTGTAGTTTGAGGTCCATCGACCCATTGGACAGGCAAATACTCCAAGCATCTAAAATCATATACAATAGTATATTTTAAAATATATACAACAATTACTAGTCAACAGAGCAAATATAACTGTTCGTTTTTGGCATGTATATCGTTCACTCTTACTCTTCAGACATCTACATTCTGGTACTAATATGAAATATGCAAGAATGCTGCTTAGGTCATAAATACACTGTTTTAAAAAAATTTACATTATAATAAAATTGATCAAATGTTATAATAATAAAAAAAGAAGAAATGTCAATTCCTAAAAAAAAATAAAGAATTTATTGAATGACCTGATTGAGACCATCATTTTTTCAAGACCATTCAAAGGGTTTTTCAATATGAACCTTGTTATTTTTTTAGTTCACCGACACAATTGCATCACAGCTTACACATTGCTGTTGTATAGATGCTTGAAAAATAATTGATAGTTATTATAAGATGTTAAGAAAAAATAATTAATTGTTCATCGTAGAAAGTGAATATAAACATTATTTTCGGATTGCCCTTTTTTAGTTTGAACAGATTCGTGTGCAAGTAATGTGTTGGCTAGGACAGAAGAGACCCGCCTGCAACTTTTCTGAGCTGTATTAAATTCAAACTAAGAAAGTGCTAGTTCTAAATAATGGAAATTCTAAAAATACTCACTTTTTAAATGTCACAAAAAATATTTCTTTGCTCACAGCTTTGGGAGGTCCATTGTCACTCTCATATCACTGGGTGATGAATGTCCGTTACCTAGACCCCAGCTACTTTACCTTCTATTTTTGTAGAAGTTTCCTTGACTTAGATGTTGGTAGTCGACATACTTTTAGCAATTGGATGTGTCACATTGAAGGCTGTCTGCTTCATTCCCAGACAAGTCTTGCCTTGCAAATTTTCTGAACCAGAATCTGTTAAAAACTAAGAATGTGTTATCCTAAAATAAATTAAAATACAGTTTAGTCTGCAATCCTAACTGGTGTTTAAACTAGGATAGACAGGTCTGCTATATTTATTTGTTAAGTACCTTCATTTAATAAGTGTTATGATCTAATGCTGGTGTTTAAACTCTGTTATGAACTATTATGATTCATTTCATGTTTATTGTTGTTCACCATTATTGTTGAAGATGGTCACTGGCTGTTACTTCAGGGCAGTGTGTGACATTTTACGTTTCAGGTCTATAGCTCCTCTTCTGATTCCTCACACAAAGCATGATGTTTTTGTTTAACTAGGTTTATTACTGATGTGACAAAAAAACTATTCCACATGTAAGCCTTCTATGAATTACTGATGTTTAGTAGAAACATTTTGTTATTAATTTCCCTTTTCTTTTCTGGAGATACAGTAGAAATTATCAATGTTAGGCTGCAACTAAAGGCCTATTGAATTGAATATAATTTTACATTCTTAACTCTTTAACACTTTCAGGTTCTATTTTTATACTTTTTTTGGTGGCTGTTCAGTTAATAGGAAGTATAATGAGCATGATCTTTTAGCAATGAAAAAAGAAAAGGAGCTATCCCGTACAATTTTTTTTTATATCTAATTAGCATATAATCTATTTTCATTTGCGCATTACTTTCGCTCTTTTGAGAGCGATGGCTGAAAGGCTTATTTTGAATTCCTTTTTTTGTGTGGCTGTGTTTTCCTGATTCAGGCGTGGTGATATGGTAGATTGGTTAGGGCCATGGTGTGGCCTGGTTTCACTGTTATATGGTGGACTGGTATGATTAACTATGAGATCATGGTGGATACAGCTATTTGTGGCTGAGTTAAATGTAATTGGTAGAGCCTGAATAGCCTACTACGTAAGTATCCCGGTGCTCACAGAGTATCTGTGCAGTAGATAGTCCTGTGTGAAACCATCCCCAAAAAATGAAAGAAAAAACAAAAACAAAAGGGATTTGCTGAGCTCCTTCAAACAACACATCGCTCTTATGGTAATGTATGCGGAAATAGTGCTTCCAAAATGATTATATATGTTTTAAAAATGTTTTTATATTTCTCAAAATTGAGGGCATTATATTTTAAAACCAGTAGATCACTCTGAAAATGTGATATGACAATAAAACCGTTTCAATTTTTTAATTCTTTGGTCCGTGTCCCTTTTGTTTTTTGAATGTTTTAATATACATGTTTGTTATCTGTGTTAAATGCTCAGTGAATTATTCTGTAAGATTTTGACTGTTTTCTACCACAACATGTTCGTGTTCTAGTATTTACCCATTTCAGCGCATTTGACATTAAAGTTTGGTGTACCCAACTACTTATTACACATATTGTGTCTTATCGTAGGACAATCCCTATTGCTTTCTTCTGAAGGTCGTACACAAGCTCAAGATCACGTAGCAGGTCCCGCTCGCGTTCCCGGGACAGACGCCCTAGACGGCGTAGGAGCAGAAGTCGAAGTCCAGTTACCCGCACCAGACGTAAAAGTAGAAGCCGCAGTCGACGAAAGAGCAGAAGTCGTAGCAAGCATCGAAGCAGAAGTGCCAGTCGTCACAGGAGCAGAAGTAAAGGGCGTCGCAGTAAGAGTAAGGAAAAGCGTAGAAGTCCAAGCAAGGAGCAGCGCAGTAGGAGTAAAGAGAAGCGTAGAAGTCGTAGCAAGGAACGGCGTAGTAGGAGTAAAAACAGGTACGCAACACTTACATCTACAGTACATATAAGTATTGCAACGTGTATTCATTCATTCATTCATTCATTTGCTTTCGTCAGGAAAAGGTAGTTTTGATCAAAATGAAATTACAGGATGTTTAAACTTCTGCAGATACCTGATCTATTCAGTCCTTTGACTAAGGACAGTATGTCTGAAGCCCAGTCATACCGTCTCTTCATAAGATTTGGGGAATTTTAATGGTAGTTTGGCTATTTACCTTTCCTGTACAACACCACAGTTTCATATACTGGTACTTGAAATACACTTTAGCATTGTGTTCAACACCAATCAATCAATCATCCTTCCATCAAATTCTGGACTGGTTTTAACATTTAAGTGCTAAATTCATTATTAATTTCAAGAACGGTCATCTAACTCAAAGTTATTGATGGTTCAAAATGGTTGCAAAGTAGATTAGTCCATTCTGCAAGTTTGGTCTGGCTGTATCTTGGTTGTTTTTTGACTCACGATATTGAATTTTCAACATTATCTATATAAGCAGATGTGTAAAATAGAAAAACTTTTACAAAGTTTTGCCAAATTTTACATAAATTATCCAAATTAGCTCTTTGTCTTTTTTTCTTGTCCGGGCTGTATCTTGGTTACTTTTCAACGTCTTGGTTTTTTATTGAATTTTTTTTTCTATTGATTTTAATAGAAGTCCCAAGAAGTCTGAGAGTCGCTCTGATAAAAGAAAGTCTGGGTCTAAAGGGCGAGATGGTGACAAGAAATCCTCTCCATCCCCAGAAAGAAAGAGGTCACGTTCTCGAGATAGAGGGGAAGGTCACTCTGACAAAGCCGCTGATGATGATCGTTTAGAGGACACCAAACAGGAGAGTAATGGGGCTGCTAGTCCCAGTGGGGGCTCTGGAGAACCTGTTGCTACTGATAAAGCTGTTCCTATAGAAGGTAGTGAGATCTCCACAGTAGATCAGTGTGGCAGTCCTGATATGGCCATGGAATCGGAGCCCAGTAATAGGTCACCTCCACCAGCCACCGACAGTGAGAAAAACTACAGCAGAGACAGGTCACCAGATACAGATTAGGTACGTGCATGCTGGTGGGCTATAGTTTTCCTGAGAATCAATATAGGCTAAAAAACAAAAGAATTATCATCCCTGGCTGCTGAAAGACACCAGATGTTTTTGAGAAGTATGCAACAGTCTTTCGTCCCAAATCAGCACCATTGACATTTATTATCTGCTTTAAATGTTTTATTTTGTCTGTCTTTTCACACGAGCAGTTTCGTATGGGGATCAGTGATACGGCATTAAACCCCAAATAAACAAACACAATAGAAATTATTTATGGATAAACTTTTCTCTGGAAATAGATGTAGAAGTAGATGTTTTTTTCCCAAAAATTTTTTTTTGCCTAAATATAAAATGTGCAAAATTTTTCTGTTCACAGGATGATTTCACAGAAGTTTTGGATAGAAAGGAAAAGGATCCAGTGTGATTGAACTTTTACCAGAGATTGGATTCCAGTTTTTGTCTTCATGCCTGTTGATTACCAGAAAAAAGTATTTGCACAGACTTTGGGTTTGTCTAAATGAGTATATTTCAACTGGATGTTTAATATTGTACCTATCAAGACATAGCCATATTATTGTAATTTTGTCACACCAGTTATATCCACATCAGTTCTATTTGCTGAATTGTTTTAAACTACATATATATTTTGTCTAAGCCCTTGATTCGCCTTGAAATCTTTACCAGGAATCTGAACAGACTTGTTGCCTATGTGCAGGTGAAGGAAGGAGCTTCTTATACCCATTGGGTTGTCGTGATGCATACGAGTGAAATTGTGTTAAGCCCCAATCAAGCAAACAAAATAAATCTTTTTGCCGCTGAACTGAGGGGCAACGGGAAGACATTTATTGGTTGTATCTTATTGGTCCATGTTATTGTTTATGGTGCATTAAGGTGGTTTCCTTCACCCTGATATAAGTGAAAAAAATGTAGGTGTGGCATAAGCCCAATCTAATAAACAAACTTTCACCCTTTGGCAGGCTTGGGAGTCCCCATCAGTGAAATAACTGTAGTTGTGGCATAAGCCCAATCTAATAAACAAAAGTTCACCCTTTAGCAGGCTTGGAGTCCCATCAGTGAAATAACTGTAGTTGTGGCATAAGCCCAATCTAATAAACAAACGTTCACCCTTTAGAGGGCTTGGGAGTCCCATCAGTGAAATAACTGTAGTTGTGGCATAAGCCCAATCTAATAAACAAACGTTCACACTTTAGAGGGCTTGGAGTCCCATCAGTGAAATAACCTTATGTGTGCCATAACAATCAAACAACCCAAACTATTTGTATATTTTAAGTCCTCTTCACTATCCAGGGGTTTTATTCCCAGCTTCTCTACATTACAACCCTTGGTGGGCTGGGGCGCTTTAGATGGAATCTACAGCCACAGAAGTGATTGGATGCCTGAAAACTGAGGCAGATTACTTGAACCTTGGTAAATTTATTTGGCATGGGGCTTAGTTAAAGATTCTGTTTCTAGCAGCTAGGTTTGCCAAGGGTTGAAATGCGACTAGTTTGGAATAAAACACATGGTTAGCAAAGATTATTTTAACTCGGAGAAAGACAATTCGTTTGTTATCCTCAATGAACAGTTTACATGTGTTGGCCCCTCTAAAGACTCCACCACTGTTGGAAGAAATTTCCCATTTTACTGACTTTCTCAACAGCAGTAAAATAAGGCTTTCTAAATATGTTTTGTAATTTTGTAAGCCGAAATGAGAAAGGAAAATCAGATATTTCAACTTGCCTTTACTATAGACAGTCACTTTAATAATCAGGTATCGGTAACTGTGGTTGCACTATTTTGTTTCATATAACCAGACTACCAGTATTTGGTGCATATTATCTTCTTGACTTTGTATTTAGTGATATTTAGTTTGATCAATAATTGGGATGAAATTGCAATGAAGCCTGCACTATTCCTGTCTGGAAACTGGCTTAATTTGAGTTTTATCATGTTTTATTGTAACTGGTTCCTTTTAAGCCAGCACTTCAACGGGCCCGCCGAGGATGCTGAGAGTAAAAACTGTTTATAAACAGCCCATAAATCATAGCTCATGGTTGTATTATACACGCTATGTCATAGGTAGTATTATTCAAGCATATCCATACTGTCTCTGTTTAGCTCGGGAGGAACAGCTGTTTTCCAAGAGGGAAAACACTTGACATTTTGTGGTTGTGTTAGTATGGCTATCGCTCCAGTCAATATAGGTAAATACCCCTAGAGCACAGCTTTAACATCTAATTCTGTCAATCGATCATTCATACTGTTGTTCTCGGTGTTCAATACAAATGTTTTATACCTATGTCAGTTTTTAAAAGGTAATATCAGTATCCCTACTTATGACATATGCTTAGGTATTTACTGTAACTACTACTATTTTCGTTGGATATTTGTCTATAGGTAGCTCAGAGAATTCAAAGTTAATTTGTCTTAATAGGACAGAGAAAACGAAACTAGTTTTCATTGTTTATATAACATCAATAACGCTATTACATCCAAATACATTTATATGATTTGGTAGGCTTGGCTTGGCTAGGCTAGGCTATTTTTTTAAATTCATCTCATTTTTGCTGTCGGAGAGAACCATCTTGTTAGTGGCACTTAATATGAACGGTCACAACCAAATAACCAGAACTACCAACAACTTGGTCCTGATAACTATAGAAGTGGTTCAGCATTAATTTTCATTCATGTATACCAGTATATTGATTTCATCTATGTGTTTGTTGATTTCTAAGATTGAGTTCATTCTGATAACTCCTTCAGAAAACTCTCATAGTCTGTTTCTTCACTAACGTAATCCTGAATCTCGATGAAATTATTCAAAAACTATGCATCGCAATAGAAGCTTGTATACACAAATAATAAGTTTCCGAGTTTTTTTGGAGAGAATATCTGCTGACTGATTCGAAAGTAAGAAGTTATCAGTCACCATTGTCACAGTTTCACGATTTCCTTTGTTGGATTATGAAATTAAACTGATGTGCGTTCAACTAGAAAATCTTTCAAATAATGTTGAATTATTATTTTGTTGTATTGTATCAGATTTATCTTAAACAGTCAATAAATTTTAATTGAGATAATTTTAAATGTGTTTTCTTGCCTGTTTTGGGGTCTTGCTATGAAGCGAATAGATCATGGTGCCATCGTTCCTAAAATTTGGGTTCAATTTAAACATGTTTTTTTTGGCCGCTAGAGCGCAATTTATAGCCATTCTTAAAGAGGCACTAGCGCCCAAAATTAGCTTTTATCAATAAATTCAGATCGCTACGATTTTAAGTGGTATCAAA
>JAVFBX010236154.1:0-20186 GCA_034783855.1 Mopalia kennerleyi | reverse complement strand
AAGACTGGCTTTACTTTCACCGTGGTACAACGCGAAATATCGCCGAGGGCGAGATTTCATTTTTTGGTTCCCGTTGCATATCCCTTTATATGTTAGTACCAGGCGCTATTGACATGCTTTTTTCAAGTTGTAACTTACCATTTCTACTCTCTTACATTTCCGTAGCATTTCCGGTGGAACTGGTTACATTATGACCATGATTTTTATGGTACACCGTCTTTAATGGGTACAAAATGGAATTTAATCATTATTTAAAACCACTTTTCTTGTATGTTCAACTTATCGAGATCCAAACGAGTGTGAAGTTTCCTTTTTGACTGAGTTTATATCAATTCTTGAAATCACAATAAAGATAACGTCGATAATATGACGTCATCTCTTTTAGACGTTGTTGTGTAAAGCCAGGTTAGGACCGAATAACTGTTATCATCCAAAGGCTGCACTAGCCATGAACTTACAATCTTATGGTGGCCCATTAGAGGCGAGTACAGGGTTTTTTAATAGTTTTTTTTATTTTTTATTTATTTTTTTTACAATTTTCCAACTTCACATCAATTTCTTCATTTTCATTAGAATTCTCAGCAAAACCGTATGTAATTGTCAATGGCACACATTGGGGACTTTAAATTCAGTAGCTCATAGTTAAGGTACAGTTGTTACAAAACTTTTGAGAATGTATGAACACTTCTCTCATGTTATTTCTAAAAAATATCACACAGACAGACATGTTAAACCTACACTCGAACACTTCCCTCATGTTATTTCTAAGAATATCACATAGACATCTCGCAGTATCTATCGACTATATACAAATCCTTCTTTATAGCCACTGATAAAAGAATGCCCTTTTCTCGAGAATTGCCAGAACAGGGTTTACTTTCAAACATCCAATTAAAATTTTAAATTAGTTTCTTCGAGTGTAAATCTTCAGACCGGCTTTGATTGGGTACCGACAGAGTTGTTCTTCCAGACAGCCATGCAGTTAAACGGACGCGGCCTTAGATACGACATTAACAACTGCACTCTGGAACGCCTCTTATGGCATGATCTAATTTGCCCTGTTCCCAGTGACCCTGTTCTGGCCATCTTCGATTGATTTATTGATTGATTTGTTGCTTGGTGTTTTACGCAGTGCTAATGGTATTTTACTTATATATGACGGCGGTGTATTCCAATATAATTGACACTAGCACAACCAAGATGTGGAGTGCTAAGTAAAGGCAGCAATGCTACTCTTCAAACAAACTGCCCTTAGCTGGAGGGTGGCCATATTCGAGAAAATCGTATAGTTTTGTCAACGGATAAAAACAAACTGTTTTGTATAAATATCGCCAGCGACCAATGAGCCAATTAGGCTCCGAATGCCGGTATTGATTATCTGTAACTAAGGCCGCGTTTGAAATCAGAAGCAATAAAATAGCATCAAGGAAAGAGCTCGATTGTGGGTTATTTTAAGATCAGATAAAATCTTAATTAGCAACTGTAGGGTATTACATAACACATGAAAGGCAGCTCTTGATGTTTTAATCGTGCATTAGTCCGTTGTGATCAAACAACAAGAAAACTTTTTATGAAAACCTGTTATGAGGCAGTATCGGGTAAATCAGACTTCATTTGTTCATTTTGGTTGTCAGGGTTTTTGTTTGTTGGTTTGTTTGGGGTTTTCCGCCGTATGTAAGGCTATGTCTATCATATAACGGTGTGTTACCCCCATGGATGGAGGAAACCGGCCTAGACATCACTGGTAACAAACAAAGAGAGCACAGGACAATCACAGAGCTCGTTACAAAAACATCACAAAATAGATCCGCTTAGTGTTGCTCCATAGCTCTGGGAGTACTATAGAGCAACAGGAAACTCCCTCTAAACCACCCGGGCCCGCGTCCGCTAAGTGGTTAGCATGTCGGCTTACTAGTCCTACTTTGATGTAGTCTTCCGTTCACCGGATCTTTAGACCGACAGGCCACACCATGTGGCTTTGGCAGTCGCGGGGTGGTTTTAAACGAAGTTTCTTCCAGGTTTCCCACTGTATTGTAGCAAGTAGCAGCGTGAAATCCGTCTTCATATAAGTGAAATACCCTTGAGTACGACGTTAATCCCCAATCTATCAAACAAACCACCCTCGCAATAGATGAGAGATATCATCTGAGTTATGCATGGTTGTCATTTTGTAATTTCCATAGAATCTCAGACTGATAAAAACCTCCCGCGATTAAATCTACCGAATATCACGTCATAACAAGAACCAATTTATGGTAAGCCGTCGGCGCGGCCAGGGTTTCAATCAAATGTGTACATCCATGTAATCAAACAATACTTTTGATTGAGCTGTCAAAATTCTTAATGCCAGATGTGAAATGTCAGTATAGATACATCTCGTTGAAGTAACCTATACCCTTCATTCAGTGACTTGTATAATTACTAACATGCTTTCACTACATTAACAATAACAGGTTTTCTTCCCACAATGGTGGTTGTTATAATTGGTCTGCCATTTCCATTCCCCAGAACTTGACGTTACATAACGAAACTCAGCTGTCTTGTCTGCCAACCATATAATTGGCCTATTCGCGCAAATGACAAATGATAAACGAGACTACGCTAAGTGATCATTCAAACAATGTAATTACAATGTATACAAACAAAAAAGATTAGCGAAATAGCTGATGGTTAATGAATTCAACGCATGGGGCCATTTAAGCGCAGGCGTTGTAGTTCATATTTGTGAAAATGATAAATGAAGAGAACGACAAATGTGCATGGCATATTTGATGACAAAAGACACCTCAAAATAGCTATTCTGTGTTGAGCGAATAAAGTGAAACTGACAACAGACAAAACAATGATGGGTCAATGTAGTAGACTTTTATGCCGTATCGCTTCTATCTTAATAATGCGTACAACTTTTTCAATCTAAACTTAAATCATATTTAATTGATCAAATAACACGTGTGTAGATAACAAAAACAAAAAACAAAAAAAGTAATCTATATTCCATCTCTGCTATATACATGTTTGTCTTATTAAAATCAACTTTAATTTATAGTCGTAATTTATTCACTGCCACATATTTTCAGCTTTTATTAATTTATAAGTGATATTTATGGGATAGATCAAGCTCATTTAGGGCTTTACTCCCGCCAATAGAAATCTAATTTAATTTATTTATATACATTGTTTACATTAATTACGGAAATCTGTATATGTTACATTGTTTCATGCCTCATTGGTGAATAAACAAAATCAAATCAAATCAATACAGCATAATGGTAAATGTCAATAGCAAGGATAATTTAAGACTCAATATTAGTTTTTCGAATACGATATCCACTTTGATCTACTTTTTCTTAATGTATGTACTTCAGCTATTCAAAAAAGAGAGGAAGGTCAATTTTGTTTCCGCGTGGTCCAATTCCAGTTCTGAATGAAATACCTGGGGCACTGCGGTGTCTGACGTATTTATGTGTGTTTCAATTCGAAGAAATGGTAAATAGCAAATTGTAGACAGTTGTCTGGGTATCACTAGCATCGGATATAGCGTCGGAATCAATGGAATTACCAAATTAATCTAGATAATGGATAGCCGAATTTGGGGAAGGCAAACTAACACCACTGAAGCGGATGTCATGTGCCGTTGTTTCCCTTGACTGCAGTCTCTGTCTATCCAGCTGTATCGTTGGATTTTACCACCTACGTTTAACCTCATCGTCAATATTATTATGTTGTTCTAAAAGTAGCGATCTTGAGATCGACTTCATTTACTGTAGTGCAATATGTTAGAGTATATAAAAAACATTCACCTAAAATATTCGGTGTTCACAGTTTCTCGATTTAAAACTTTTTTTAAAGAAGACACCATGTGCTAATAATCAAAGGCAAATCAAGTTGTTCGCCCACGGAATACATTTAATCACATTCCTAGGAAGTATCATTTTAGCTTCCAATACAACTTGCCTCTAAATAGTTTAGAGTCTCAGAATTAAGTTTTCTGCCTCTGTGTAAATATAGAGTATTGATATAGTTGATAGAGTGGATTTTTTTTAGCAGTTTATGTTTTAAGGTGAGAACAGACTGGATACGCTGGATTATTAAGAAAAGTCTCCGTTACTATAACACTGTTTTTTTAAGGATATTTTATTAATGTCTATTTTTACTAGTTTATGTTTTATGGTTAGAAAAGTCTGTATAACCTGGGTTATTCAGAAATGTGTCAGTTACAATAATACCTTTTTTTTTTAAAGATATTATATTAAAGTTTATTTTTAGTAGTTTATGTTTTATGGGGTTAAAAGTCGGAATAAGCAAGATTATTAAGGGAAGTGTCCGTTACAATAATTATTATTAAACTGTATCATCAGGCCAGTGCACCCAGTCAGGACAAATCTTAAATCTTTAGTTTATTTAACAATAATATATTCTGGCAAATTGCGTGAGTAAATAATATGTTATGGCAGAAATGAGATGGGATGGCCGTAATACGGAAGTTGTTAAAGAACTGATAAAACCTTATTTATTAATAAGAAAAAAAATAAACTTAATTTAAAATGCTCACGTTTTGCTCAAGGAAATACTATACTGGATTTAATCACCACGTATTATTCAAATAATCGTAAAGAGAATGTATTTCAGCATGGATGAAAACAGTTCTTATGTTTGTTAAAGATAACTGATCTGTTTGAGTCCGTCTAAATTTGGGAAATGGTTGTCTCTCGTCTCTGCTGCAGATTTTGAATATCTTGTGCCTCCATTAGTTCACGATACTTCCGGTGTTTTGTATCAGTTTTCTTCTCTGTTTTGACCTGTATTAAAGGACGACATTATAAGAAGAGGACACTCTCGTCAGAATAGTGAAATATCCTTAAACAGACAAATCTCAAATGTTGTTCAAATCTAAATAGCAATTAGGATAGGTTAACTTTTTCCGGAAATTATAATTATCAAAGTGCACGTATAGGGCTACACTATTACATCTACCTAAGTTGCGGCTTCTAACGAGTATGTTTATATCGAGAAACAAACTCGCCTACACTATGCTCTGTCCAAAGGTTCGTTGCCTAAATTGCTGTGTTTACTGAGTATGTTTGTATCGAGACACAAGCTCGTCTACAATAATCTGTGCCCAAGGGTATGTTTACCTAAAAAGCTGGTTATAACGAGTATGTTTATATCGAGAAACACGTTCGTCTACACAAAGCTCTTGCTAATGGTACCTTTACCTAAATTGCTGGTTATAACCAGTATGTTTGCATGGAGAAACAAGCTCGCCTATACTAAGCTTTGCCAGAGTGTACGTTTATCTAAATTGCTGCTTCTATTAACGAGTATGTTTATGTCCGGGAACAAAGCCACCTGCACTGAAATCTGCCTAAGTAAAACGTTACGAATACAAAATACACCACCAAGTAAACTCTATCAAATACATAAAAGCTATGACGTGGTTGCAAACATCGTAATTTATATGAGAAATTCACGAAGGACTTTCAGCATTTCAGAATTTCAGTATGACTCAACTATATAGAACATGAGTTGCGGTCGTGAGAATTAGGATATTCAGATACAAAAGCAAAAAAAAAAAACGGACATTGGACATATGTTAACATCAGACATATTTCCAAGCATTTTTTTTAGAAATACCGTTACCATTTTCTTTAATCTTTTAAATGGCTCTGAAATGAAATGCCGCTTTGCTAAAACCACTCTTCCTATCGCACCTCAATATAGTAATGTACCTTCCCGTTTCAATATCACTTTTCCTATCACACCTTAATATAGTAATGCACCTTCCCGTTTCAATAACTGCCTCTTGGTAGACACATATAAATCTTCAAAAAAATTCTGAGCAATCTTGGTATTGGCACATATTGGCTTTGATCGCGGTCTTTATCCAACCCATTTTGATCGCGGTCTATATGCAACCCCCTTTGACCGGGGTCTATATGCGCAGTATTATGATTCTAATGCAAACAAACTTGCGTTCTTCTTTAAATTTCATTTTCAAACAATCTAACTGTGTTTTTGAATACATCAATCATATAATCATGCTTGTTTTTTTTATAGGTTTAAAAAAGAGAAATCAAACAGCCCGTTTGATTATTAATTTCACAATTAAACATTGGATTATTATAAATCTCTGACTTAAAAATATATTAGTAGTAATTTGCCTCTGTTAAGCGATCCTCACTGAAATTTTGTCGAACTTATCAAGAAACTGTGAAGGAAGGCCTATATGATAAACAGAGTATATGTAAAGTGCGTGTTACGTGTCGTTGTATCAACTCTCGTTGTCTCAGGTCTGACTGCGTATCAATCTTAATCTTCGAGCTCGATTGCGTGCTGCAGTCTGACCTGGACAACTCGAGTTGATACATCGTCACGAATCACGCACTGTACATATAATTTCTATATATATATATTGTTCGCCATGTACATGTATATCAATAAGCGGGGGAGGAATAACCTCCTTTTTTTACAAAATATTTACACCTTTTCAATATCAGCAGAAAGCCATCGATACTATTAAAGTGTTTAATCTACATATAAACAAGTGAAAGTGATATAGTTTTAAGTTTGGTGTGTTTTATTATAGGCATATGTGCATATATAAGAGGAAGGCACAATGTTCATTCTCGTTAATAATAACACATATATTAACGCTCAATTGTGATGTTTCTCTGACCACGCTCTTTACACAGACATATACCCTTATGGACATCTTCTATACACTTCCTGTGTTTGCTTTGCTCTTATAACCACCGTAACACCAACAATGAGCTAGTTTTACTATGTCGTCAGTTAGCCAGGATAACCAATTTATATCAATACTGCATTAAAGAAAATGTTTGGGTAAAAAGCAAACTTAAAAAAAACACAAGCTACCCACTATAGATTCAATCGATGAATGCGTTTGACGACAAAGTTTTGTAATTAACATTTTAAAGGTTGAGTAGATTAAATTGCATTATTCACTTGCAAAATATTTGTTTGAGATTATACTGTTTAATTAGTAACATAACTCATTACAGTTAATATAAAAATCCGATGGTGGGTTACAATATAAAATGACTTTCCCGTTAATATGTGAGGTGAAATGTCAATACGTTGTTCACCCAACTATAAAAAGGGCAGCTTCAGTTTTACATCATAACGATATCGACCATAAAGTCAATATATATAAGTCTATTTATAGTTCTTAACATGTATTGATCATGGAATATTTTAGGGGCAATTCTACTTTTACCTGTTATTTGACAGCATACAGTAACACATTTCAATATATTTAGGAAAGATCTTTGCTGAAGAACCCCCCACAAACTGAGCATCTCTCTCTCAATATGTTAACATTACTAAACAAGAAACAAGAACATGTGTAAATAATAGTTTGAAAACTGTGATACCGCTAATGACAAGTGAATGGTTAAGTTACATCCTTAAACTTGCGGCTGTAAAGGCAGAATACATATGAATGAAAGAAATAAAGTAAAAGGGGAACTTATTCAAATACCTCTGCTATACTAAACAAGCTTTCATTTATTGACTTTTTACTCCCACCAGCGCTCTTTGTCATTCACAAAATACCTTTGCACACACCATTATGTCGTCAAAAATAGTATGATCCATACAAACTAGATATTGTCAGCTTTGCTCTTGTCTTTACCGCATCATGTTGTAGATCTTCCGAGGAAGTTAAAAGTCGATTTGTATTCAATTAATACAGATTTACACCAAGGCTTTGCAAATCAACAGATTTAATAGCTTGGGTTTAAAATAGTCAGCCACCAATAGAAATATGGTGGCCGCTGTAGGTAAAAACATGAACGTCTGGTACGAAATCATTACGCAAATCACGAATGTGTTCTACTCATACATGATGGTGGGTCTCATAAGCTAACACAGGGTTAAACCAGCTGTCACTTAACGAAAACATGGCGGAAAAATGCAGGTCTTTTTGTTTACTAAAAGCGCTAGATGTAAAGACGAAGATTTGTTCTTGCCCACATAAAGGAACTGATATGTGAAGTAACTGATTATCTGCTACAGGTGTTTAAATGATCAGTGTGGCCACATCCTACAGTATACAGGCTGGCTTAAAATATGGTGTTTAAAATGATCAGTATTGCCACATCCTACAGTATACAGGCCGGATTAAAATATGGTGTTTAAATGATCAGTATTGTCACATCCTACAGTATACAGGCCGGATTAAAATATGGTGTTTAAATGATCAGTATTGCCACATCCTACAGTATACAGGCCGGATTAAAATATGGTGTTTAAATGATCAGTGTTGCCACACCCTACAGTATACAGGCCGGCTTAAAATATGCTTTGTCTGGCCTTGGGGCTGGGGGCCACCATGAAGCCTATCTGATGCTGTATATTGGTGTTGTCTTCGTTTGCTGACTGGGACCTCGAGGGAGGTTTCTTCACCCATTAAGATGGCACGCCATCGTATGAATTAAAAATATGTACGTACTTAAATTAATCCCAATCATATAAACAAACCCTATGGTATAACTTTGTTTCATCGTGGGCAAGTCCGGTAACACGAATCGATTGGCTAAAAGTTTCGTTATTGCTGGTCATGATGCCGACAAGTTTATCCCTTCATAGGCCGTATCTAGTCCTTAGTGATTATTATTAATTATGTATGAAAATAAACTATCAATAAACCAAGACAAGTCGAGAATGGAATCCCAGTAGGCTCTTATAATGGACTTGTCAATGGTGTTTAATGTTGCGTGTATCATGCGTTGTTAAAATATCATGGATCGCCTGCAGGGAACAAATCAAACTTAAAACAATGAAGAAAAAACTAGGCCTTACATGTTCCAAAGTAGAAAGTTATTCACGTTTAGCAGGTTTCCCCTCCGCAAAATCTACCCACGCGATTTGTAAATGCTGGTGGTAATGTCCAAACAGAAACAAATCTTCCATTAAAAGCAATCGATTCGTGTATATACAGAAGTAAAAACTTTATTTTTACACATTTCAAACACATATCAAACTAAACGGATTATGTTCCCATTAGGGTTACATCAGTAAAGATCAGTGGAATTGCGTGTTTCGTGAATATTGACAATTGGATGCAGATCCACTCTTTGCTTCGTCAAAATAGTTTAATGTTTGCATTTATGAGAGTGTAACATGGCAGTCTGACATTATGAAATACGTGGTTTTTAACGGTGAGCATGTACCGTTTTGGACTCATTGATTTACTATGCCACGACATCTCTGTATTAGACATGCATTCCGGAAGGAAATTCTTTTTCATGCCAACAAATCGGATCTGGTATACAATTCAGTGTTATTGATTGACACTGGCCTCTACACAGACTAGAGTAGCTTTGTATCTCTTGAATTTACGACGAATCATATATGTTATTGGTGCCTGGAAAACCTTGATTACTTTTAAAATCTGAAACGAAATAAAGCACATTAAAGACCTTCTTATAATTAACAAGTTTCCGGAACATATCATTGATACTGTGATTAGAAAGGCCTTCAAAATGCAAGTTAAACCAACCGTGTACGAACCGACGTTAAGTCCAGTAAAGAAGAAAATATACAAATAACTGTCATAACTTGGACCTTTATCTGACAGGTAAAAAAAGAACTAAACAAATATATATCCGTCCCTTCTGGTAACCGGACACACCAGCCACTATTGCATCTATTTTTACCTTATACGAGGAACTTTTTGGGGGTTTAACGTCGTGCTCAAGGATATTTCACTTATATCACTTCGGAAATCAACTTCACACTGTTCCTTGTCTAATTACGCTGGAAAACCAAGCGGAAACCTCATAAATTAAACCTGCGAGTGCCGGAGAAGCATCGGGTGACTCACTTGGAACTAAAATTAAAACCTATAGATGATAAAATATGGTAAATACGGTAAA
The DNA here is from genome assembly GCA_034783855.1 of Mopalia kennerleyi. Taxonomy (NCBI): domain Eukaryota; kingdom Metazoa; phylum Mollusca; class Polyplacophora; order Chitonida; family Mopaliidae; genus Mopalia; species Mopalia kennerleyi. The sequence goes on along the minus strand of JAVFBX010236154.1, from coordinate 10,287 downwards.
ACATATGTAATGTAAATATGTTCTTGTTCCTTTACTGTTATCCAATGTTGAACTATTTCACCGATATTTTTGGGGAACATGACGACAGAATCGCCAGCAATACTGACAAACATGTCCGTGATAGCATATAACGTGTGTCGGTCGTACCTTTCCACAATACTATTATCAAGCCAATACGGTACAATCCATAGTGGGTTATCAATCTAATTGACCGTCTAGGATAAAACTGACCCAAAGTGACATTCGCAGCCAAATTGCTCCTCAGTCACCAACATCTCGGCAGGGATCAACACCTATGGTAAACATGTCGCCCATATAAGTTCTGTTTTAGCAGGTACCCTAAACAGTTGTGACCACATTCTGGTAAACAGTATGTGTAGTTTTATACTGTAACACAATGATCTTATATTTCAGGATGAATCTGAGAGAACACGTATTGGAAAGTCAGCATCCGCGCAGTATGTATCGATTATTATATCACACAAAATAAAACGTACAATGAATAACAATTCTTATAGTCATTTTAAGCAGTGTGGTTATCGAATAAAGACAAAATTTCCTAGCAAACAAAGAGTTGAGCAAAAATACCCTACCGCTACGTGCTGTGAAGGAATCGGCCAGGCAGTAACTGGGGACAATGAGACTATTGTAATCTGTTGATCGTCTGTGTGCCTACATCAATAAGTATGTCCTATTAAACCAGGTACTTTTCCGAACAATTCAAGGGTGTACTCCCTATCAAACATGGCTCACACCGGAAGAGTCCGGATACGAGCTGGAGGGCGAAGACAAATGTGGAGAAAAGGTTCTTTAACAACATCCGTCTTGTACAAAAGTTTCAGTCTTGCTTCGATCACGATGCCAACGTTTAGTCTAAAATCAAAACACTCGCCTTCACAAAGTATGCGAAAAGAACCAGATATGATGTGATCTGTTTTATCTCGAAGTAAAAACGTGGCATATCAGCAGTCGGAATATTTCTGGCAGATGTATTGCAAACAGTTAACGAAATATTACACGACGACAAAAGTGTAAGAATATATATCCGTTCTATGGTTATACATATAAGGACATATCGTATGTCAAAAGAAAGAAAATCAATAAACAAATTAATCGGAAAGGAACCAGTTTTCTCCCGTGATTGATGTTTGTGAAATCGACACGACAAATTTAAGATGTTCCAAAAAGTGCAAATAAAACAGAAGCTGCTTTGATCCTGACAATGGTTGACGAAACGGTATTTTGTGGTTCAAAAGAGCACTAATCTTTACTGTTACTATTTTAAATATATCAATATTTTAATTGTTTGTTCTTGTCCATTGCCGACTGTACACGAAACACAGCCACTAAAACCTGTACAACATTTACAGTGAACGGAGGAACATGTGGGCACCTGACTACGGATCGGTGTTGGGATGGACGTCTGTTTGGAGAAGAGAATTAGCCCCAGTAATGAAGCAAACATCGGTAGACGCCTGAAGTAGACACCCGAGACACGATAAGGCAAATCCCACTAACCTTAAAGAGCAGCGAAACCTCGTGAGATACGAATAGCTCTTTACACAATAGAAACGCATTCTAGCATATAAAATTGTTTCCGAAAATAGCGACACATTTTGTCGTTCGTCAAACAAACCTCCGGTTTCACTTGTTAAGACGTCCGATCTCAATAGGCATTTCATCGATTGACTGATTCCCGACACATTCTAAGAAGTTTTGTAAATACGGCACGATAATGTAACCTTATAAAATAGTTATGATCATTGTTAATGGTCCTTGTGTCTTAAACGTGTTCTCAAATAGCTCCTTACACTCGCGCAATTTAATAGTCTCCCCTGCTTTATCATGGCATGACAGTACGCTCATATAACATACAGGTTTTTTTTTTTAAATTTATATACACCTTCATTTACCCGCTGATTGATGCATAACGTATGTAGACGCTGTCGAGTGCCTGGAGACTTTATCATATCACATGCCTGTATTGGCTGTTTCGAGGCCAAACATTCATACCAACACTGATTGGATGACAGCAACAACTCAACATTTTCCGCAACGTGTTAAACCTTGACCTCGGCATTAGATACAAGGTAAACAAAATACGAACCAAACAATTAAGTGCTATAAAACGCAACTTGATAGGCTCTTGATATCTAGTCTCCAATAGCCCCCTGTGGTGTCCGTCTCGCACTAAGCAATCTCGTTTAGCAGCGGCTAAAATGGACAGTCACTATATATGTAAAAGTCGCTGCATATTGAAGCTTATAGGCATGAGTTCGGAAGACTTACCAATTGGTCATAACATATATCAATCACTTTAAATCCTAATTTCGGCATGATTTCCACTTGTGCACTAGCTGTATGATGCTGTTAACGTCCACATGTCCTTTAAGGCACGATCCATTATTGAAACATCGGTATGGTTGATTGGTGTTTAACGACATATGACGGGGGTGTATTCCAACAATGGCCGACACTAGCACAGCCATACAATATAAAGTGTTTTGAGGAAGTTGGATAGTAAATATCTCTCCAGTTATATGTAAAGACAGCATTGCTACACTAAAACGGACTGCCCTTAGCCAAAGGGTCATTGTTATAAAGACGAGCGCGGTGTTGTACAGAGGACTGGCGCTTAATGGTAAGGCTATTTACCGCTGTAAACGTGCTACACACTACCATAATGGTATAGATTTTATTATAAAAAAGTGAATCTCAGAAGAAAACAAACTTTTATTCACAGTTGAACAATTTTGGATAGAGTTAAATGGAATTTGAATAAATGAATCATTATGAAAATCATAATTTCATAAATTAAATGGAATTCCATAGCGTTTTAGCGTCTTTATAAGAATATGATGTTTCACTGTATATGATGCTGCAGATACATTTATGGAGGTCATTGTAATATAGTGTTTCTTATGCTTAGGCAAAGACAATATGTTGTTGTTGTGACGTATAAGCAAAGCTAGTTCTGTTAAATGGCACGGAACTCAAATCGGATCGGAAATAATGTACTAGTATTGTGATGGTCCAAACAATTCACCATACTTTTCATTATTGATCATTTAAACGTTTTACTCAAAGAAGTCAAAACGGATATTCGGTGATAGTTCCAAATGTTTGTTTTTTGGTCGTGCTGACTAAAATAGGGAATTTATTGAAACTCCCTATATATCAAGAGTCTATCTTGTTGATGGTTCTCGAAATCATCTTCAACACACGTTAAGCAAAGACAAACAAAGCAAAACGAGTAAAGAGTGGTAGTTCAAAATATTCGATTTAAGTCTAGCTGAATCTAATCAATCTTTGTTTATTGTCGTTTATATGGCACACGAGAAAACACTAGCCTTTGACTTATTTTGCCGACTTAAGCTGACTTAATTAATGATTGTCTTGTTGACATGTCCAGACTCGTTTATGTTGATGGTTGTTCGACACGTCTTCCACATACCTTAGGTAAAGCCTTCAGGTGGAATCGATGCCCGTTTCGTTGTTCTTAATTCAGTGTACAAATTGTAGTCCTGTTGGACACGAATCAATGTGGACAGAGCATTCGGGGCCTATAGTTACTTAGAGGCTTCGACCACAACTGCCCATTGTCGTAATTCTAACTTTTCTGACAAGACGGCGATGTTCTTGAAAAAACTGCTTGCCCAACATAACATGGGAATATTTTAATGAATATCCTGCTTGTGATTTGGGTAGTTTGGACATGTAGTCTGAGTACTTCATCTGAAACTCTTAAATATGATCAACTATCAACATATTTGAATAGTTATCCAACATGAAGGCAATCTGTTTGTGATGTATTTGTATTACATCCTGTGATTGTCCTGTATTTGTCCGGTCTTGTCTTTCTGTGTTGCCAGTAATGTCGAGGGTGGTTTCCTTCACCCATCGGGGTGGCACGCCGTCATGTGAATAAAATAACTTAACGTACGGCGTAAAACCCCACTCAAACAAAGAAAATGTATTGTTATCGTTTAAATAGTGGTTGGTAAAGAAGACAGAATAAAGACGCACTAGGGTTTGGGCGTTGTGAAAGTTATATCTTACTTACCTGCGAACCCTACAATCGTCCATTACTTCTTTAGTTTGTATATAGGTGGCAGGAAACGACAGTACATATCAGTTTAACAGCTATACGGAGTTTTCTAAAAACAAACATTATCTGTTGCAGGCCTTGGTTGGAAACAATTTTGTATTAAAGTTCATCAGATTCACAAAGCTACTCTCACAGTGTTGGCCTTTGGTTGACAAATACTTTCCATAATTTCATCTTTTGCTCGTGAAACAGAATTTGTAGGTCGACAACTTATTGTAGCAGTATCTTAAACCACATCTATATTCCACAGAATCAAGTTCATGGGGACATTTGTGCCAGCTCCTGATCATATATTATCAAGAGCATCAATCTAGTCAGGAAAACCACATAGTCCAGTGTGGAACTAGGCAAAGATAAACGATGTATAGTCAACATGACGTCATACGGTTAAGTTATAATATTGGATCAGTTTATACTGTAAATAACTGTAACATGGCAATCGAAAAATGTTTCTTCGATTCGAAACTTTGTTGCCGAAAACACCATGCTTTATTTATATTATAGGGAATTTAGTGGCGGTATAACTTCCAAAATGGAACGGTTTACTTGATAATCAGTATGTGTAGAAAGTTTCGTTCTTAACATTTCCATTTTATAATATCGTATATTTGACAATAGTTTTAGGGCACCAACATGTGCCTATAGTACCATGGATTGGTGAAACGCCAAAAGGGTCAGTATATTCGCAGCATTGTGTTTTACAGTACAAGTATGATTTTGGCTCTGTTCTTTTTTCCGGTTAGGCGCAAGATAACGTCATTAAGCCAGCGAAAGCCTTAACTGCCAATTCTCAAGAAAACAGCACCATGCCTCCATAAAACAAAGTGCCAGTCAGGGTTTTTTGCTGATGCATAAATCCGAACGATTCGTTTGCCACGACACACTTATATATGTTCCACTCATGCTATTACATGGCAAATGTGTCATTCATCGCCAGAAGCATCAGCTATATTTAAAAATAACAAAGCCTAAACTATGCTGTATATTCTGTCTCCAGATTCAAGTCACCAAGCATACTTTAATTCATGTATCTGATGCATTCATGCATTTGATAGTTACTTTAAAATATCACGCCTACCATTACGTTATTTTCTTTTGATAATGGCCACTTTGTTGATTAAAAAAGTATACATCCATTACCTTTATCAGTAGGATCCACTTTCCCGATATCTCTTGTTGATTACCTGAGAGGATATTTCCAGTCACAAAGTAGGGCTGATATGTTTTTTTATATATTATACATGGATTGAAATGTCTATGCGGTGGCATATACACCGATGGAGGTAGCAAAAGTTTGGTATAAGAATTCGATATGTTGCTTCTAGCGTGTTCGTTGATGGGAGAACAGCTGTTAGCTCAAATTCATGTTACACGGCACACACATGTATTGAAGACAAATAACGCCTGTGAGTGATCTTTGCTTTTGCGTCGCACTTTAGCTTGTATTATGATGGTTCCACAAATAGTTGTTACACAGAAAGCAAATACCGGGTATATATGCGTTTTGGTCCAGCAGAATTATAGAAATATACATAAGTAATGCTCATTAGTTGTAATGGTGCGTCTCGGATCATTCATTATTCAGTTAGTTTTATTTACACGTATCGTTGAATATATGACCACGTCCCCTAACCAGCGATGTCATAAACACGCAACGATAAGCCGACACGAACCATATAGCTGGAACTATCACTTTTTCCTGTATATATTATAAATTAGTTCATAAAGCAGTCACTTACCTAATTGAATCCGAGTATATTTCCTTATCACAATAACCCGTGGACGTACGACTATTCGTGTCACAGTACTGCGAAAAGAATTAACGCAGACATGATAACACGGCATTGAAAAATAAGCCTGTATGTTTCAATGCGGTAACAATCGATATTAAGTGAACCGCACATGTGGGCGCCGCGATGTTTGGCCTTTTAAATGTCAATCACGCAAAACGCACGAAAAGAGAAGAGGTTCATCCGCAGGATTTCTATTCACATGCGTGTGTGAGACCTGAGATTTGTACTTTAATGTTCACATCACCGCTAAACGTGTTAACTATGTTTCCAGAGGCACTATACATTCAAAGGAAATCCTAGGAGAGGCACTTTGCGAAGGAGACTAAAGAAGACGGAAAACGGCACTTGTTAACACAAACGTCGCATATTAAATGTAGTTATATATTCAGTGCCTTGGCAAAATTAAGTTTGTGGTCTCCGCTTCATCAAGTCAAAAGTCATCAGAACATTAGCCCCAATCAGTCTGTTTCTTATTTGATGGCTTATTTTAGAAATAGAAAACCGCTGCTCGCATGTGTCTCATAAAAGCTATACCAAGTTAACAGTGAGGAGAATCGGTAGTTCTATCCACTATTGATCGGTGTTCGCGAGATCTGAACGACTGTTTAAAGAAGATCGGAATTAGTAACGGTCACAAGGCAAACATCTCCCGTCGCCTAAAGTAGACATTTGAGACGCCCCAATCCGAACCCAGACAGCCCCCAATGAGCGACGCAACACCCGAGAAACGTACAGCTATTTATCCTACTGGAAACGTCTTAACACGTCTTGGATTATTTCTGTAAATAGCTTATACTTGACCCCGTCGTCAGACATACGACACACAATTTGTGTCTAAATATTGATTGTACGGGACTCTCAGGAGATCTTTTACATTCCGGAACCTAATCACTTCGAATCTTTGGGTACAGAGTAAGGTTAGGGTAGTAATCTGAATAGCCAAATTCACAAATAACTACAGCGCCATTTTAAACAGAAACTCATTCCGTAAAAGTGCACTCACACACATCGATTTTTTTGTCCGATCTACTTTCGATATATCGTCTGACATAATCGGTAATAATATATCCGATTTAATTTCGACGGTTTGTGCTCACAAACAACGATTGTCTTTCGACGAATTGGATTGTTTCCAGGATGGCGCGCGCTCTGAACCTCCATCACGTGACACGGAATCGGACATGCAGATCACATTCGATTGGCCATCGTCGTCCAACAGCTGACGAAAATTAGAACAAACTATATTTCATTCGACAATGCCGAACGATAATCCGAACAATCAGCGAAAAGATAATCGGATGCGATTTTGGGCTCATACATATCGAATTACCTTGTCCAAGTTGGTGGTTTGGTTCAGTGATCGGCGTATCACTTTAATCATCCTACTTCCAGGTACTATCCACGGGTTGTGTCGACCTACGCTATATAGTTACTCCCACGATGGCAGTGGCGGGTGGTCCGTACGATGTTTCCTACCGTAGTGAAGTAAGGCACGTTATGAAGTTGACAATATGCGATGTCAAATAAGTAAAGTAAACTTAAGTACGACGTTAAACCCCAATCAAACGAACCAGCATATCTTGACTTCATTTGACTTTGTTGTCGCCTAAATGAAACAAATGAAGATCCATTTGAAGAGCCTGCACCAATAAGGATAAGGAGTAATGCTGTGAAGACAAAAATTGATGATGGACCCCTACCATGAGTACAATGAAAACATAAACCCCAAAACACTATACTAATAACTACCTTGTTCTTAAGACATATGTAGCATCATGCCTCTCATCAAACAGTAAGCCTAGTTAAGATCCGCGGCGATTGCACACGTTCTGCCAGACTAAACACTACGACACTCTCCAGACACGTGTTTGAGTATTAGAAAGAATTAAATGTAAATTATATATACTTCATAACAGAATTGCATGTTAATGGAGACACAACTTAATTTTGTCTGTCTTGGGTTACTAGTAGATGGAATCAAACAAACAGGGCTTAATCCCTATCTCACTGTGTAGCGACAATTTCGTAGAATTCTAATACATAACCTGATCGGCGCTCTCCATGTGTCTACTGGGAAAACATGCGAAAAACTGGAGGAGCAGAACGCTTCTGGTATTTGACTCCGTTCATTTTCATTTACTCCAAAAAATATAAATTCCTTAATGCGCTATTTCTGTATATAACTCCAAAAGTTAATAACACTTGCACAGGGATGTGAATTAATTAAAACCAAGGAACCATCTCACGTTCCTGATACAATCCCAGAAGCAAATTTGACGAAGAATTGGCCTACTATATCCTGTATAACACAAATATAATGAACCATTGACCCTCACCCCATCCAAGTTCCCGCCTCCATATTCCACTGTTCATAATTGGCGCAAATGATATATAGGCTACTTTTATTGACCGGTGTTAACAAGAACTGTCCCCAGTCTGAAGAAGATTGGAATTAGCAACAGTCACAAGGCAACCATTGCCTGATGTCTGCGATATATGCACTCTACATTATCTTAGGCCAGAAACAGCCCCAAGGAACGAAGGAATACTCTGAGATAGACACATATTGACACAAATAGAAACGAATTACCGCGCGTATAACTATGTCTGTAAATAGATTACCTCCTAGTCCCTTCTTCAAACAAACAATTATATCCGTTTATATTGGCGAACACATGTCCCAATGATTCACATGTTGTCCAGTGCGATGATTGATTGGTTTTCGCACTGCCACTGTTTAGGCTCTCTAAATATGCATACCTTGAATTTTGACCATACCAATTCCTTCATTCTTAAAGATGGCTTGTGCGTTTGACGCCCCGCTTAAACGAAAGACAACTGTTTTTCAACCTAAACTTATTATTTTTATTGCATATTTTCAAAGACAACCATCTGTATTGTACTTGCAATTGAATAAGCCGTTAATTAGTTAATTTGAAAAGCGGAACTGACGTCATATGTTGCTGGTATTGATATCTGAATGACATTTATGGTAACTTAAGGTCCTGTACTGGCTTCTTCGGTAATGTATGGTTGTTACAGGTCTAATGCCTATCTAGTTATGGTGAACATTATTCAACTGAATTGAGCCAATACTATACTTTATTATACACCTAACTTCCCATGCGCCATTATGTATATTAGACTACAACTGTCCAATATTCTACGATATTGGACACCGATCTGTCTGACGTCACATGCATGCCGGACTACTTTCTGTTTGTCAACAAGCAGACGACATCAAAGGATGGCTGCCAAAATGACAACACACCACTTTGATCTTTGCGACGCTTAAATTCTAGAATTTAAGCGAAGAAATGGCAAAAAATGTTTCACAAAAAAATCGAAGAGACGAATTTGTCCATGATATTGACAAATTTATCGAGTCTCAAAAGAAGAAGAACACGGCAGTTTCCACAAATCGGGACATAAAAATGTCCAACGTTAGCTATGGGAAAACAAGCGAGAGTCAAAACTTTTAAAATTTATTAGCCCTGAACATTTAAATATTTACCTGGCAGATATTTCCATTGGTATCAGAAAAAATACGGGACCGAATACGAGCCTGGATCACTTGAAGCGATGAAAAACAGCATCGAAAGGTAACAATCGTTTTCGAAAATGATTTTTAAAAAAGATTTCTTTAAAGTGTGTATTAAAAATGAAAGGTCATAATTTTATCTTCTCACGTTTATAAATATGTTGAAACCGAAGAAATAAATGCTAATATCCCCAATTTTTTAACAAGCAGAAACGCGAATAGTTGGTTTCGCTCTCTTTCTCCCAGATATCTCAGGATAATGACTATGCCGTGTCTATCCTATCAAGGATATTACATAAAGCCAACGAGGCACTCAAATCCCCCAAAATGGACCTGAAGAAGAATGGAAAGGGACGGAAATGTCATGCTGTATAAGGTCTTTCTCCGGAGGAAGAAATCGTTTGTTTGACGCAAACCCAAAAGTCTACAGTTTTTCCTTTTTTTATTTCCTGGGAAAAGTTTTTGGATTTCGGACAGGGATGAACAGAGAAAGTTACGATTCGGAGATGTTTCACTCGGCAAAGATGTAGACGGCACAGAATATTTGGAGTGGGCCGAACGCGACAGCAAGACTCGATACGGGACTCACAGTGACGACTTTCGCCTGACAACCTCTCGTCATAATTTATGGTTATTAGTAGTGAAAATAAAGATAAGTCTGTTACAAATATTTCGCCCTTTGCGTTAAATAAAACACTCATAGCAACGGCAGGAACTCTAAAAAAGGTTACCAAAATGCGGTCTGGTGACATTCTGGTGGAATGTACAAGACAGCAACAGGCTGTAAATTTACTAAAACTTAAAAAAATTCTAGAGTTACCTGTATCGGTCACACCTCATAGATC
>JAVFBX010236143.1:0-10609 GCA_034783855.1 Mopalia kennerleyi | reverse complement strand
AAAGAGGAGCTTTCTGTTGCCCTGGTGTTCTCAGAGCTAAAGGGAACAGAAGCTTATCTGTTTGTACGTTTTATTTTGTCCGCGTCGTCATATAAGTGAAATACCCTTGAGTACGACGTTAAACACCAATCAAACAAACAAACAATCTCTTTCGTCTGATTAACGAAATTGAAACACATCTTTCCGCAAATGACCTACACTTAATGATTTCTGTAATTCAGTTGAGTTTATCAACCGATGGGGTTTGTTTATATTGCTATTCCAGACAAAAGAATGTTTGTTTTTAACATAGTGACATTCGTGTTATTGCTAGGGAAGGTTCATTTTTGGCATTTGTTGAGTAATTGTTTTTTTTTTTAAGCTTTATTTTCCTGGGAAATCATTTAAATTATTGCGTTCCAACAACAATTTACAAATGAATAGATATTTCAATAGTGCAGATAGAATGTAGTGCAGCAATAGTTATAGCACATGGTGCAAGAAGAAAGGTGGCTGAGGAACTGTACATTTTAATTAGAACAATACTGCATGCTTAAGAATATTGACCATGAAGAGTAAGTCTGCTTCGTCGTAGCACACAGTTAAACGTTTTGGTGAAGCAAGACGTTGGTTTTGCATAAACAAATAATCGATCTCTTGGTACTCTTCATACTCTTCTATTTGAAGGGCTTGCAGTCGAGCCTGACATCCACTTTATATGATCTTGTTTGACGAGACAATTCTTCATTCACCTACACGACGAGAGCCTAGATCATTGTACATTGTATCATGTCAGCAACGAAAATTGGTAAAGCTGCACACATTTAAGAAACAGCACGCCATATGATACGTGTGTTCTACTTCTTTGAATTGAGTATTGCAGCTTTAGCATTGTTTCAGGTAGATCTAGTAATTGTCCACCACAACTATAGTACGGGGGTGGGGGTGCTTAGAAATGATACTTGACGTTCGTCCGTCCGTCACAAATGTTTTCATGGATTTTCTTCAAACTGTGCATGTAGCTTCTTCCTGTTAAGACGACGGCCTGGATTGCATTTCACCAAATTGCGTAAAGCAAAGTGGCTGTTATTAAATAATTTTAGAATACTCATGCTTTTATGTGTTATGAACAAAATAAGTAGAGAATAAATTCATGGCTTAACTTCAAACTTTTAATGCAGCTTCCTGCCTTGAAGACAATGGATGACATTGAATTTCACCAAGTTCCGTAAAACAAGATGGCCGCCATTGCATTATGTTACAATATTCATGTTTGTATATTTTGCGAACACGATAACTCTGTAACAAATTATAAGATTATCTTAAAACTTGAAATATAGTCTCCTCCTTTAAATACAACGGATGGGATTGAATTTCATCAAAATTCCGTAACAAAAATGGCCGCCATTGAATACTTTTACAATATTCATATCTGTATACATGTATGTTGTGAACACGATCACTCCGTAACAAATTAACATATTTAGTTGAAATAAAGACTACTACTATTAAGAGAATAGATGCGATTACATTTCATCAAATTCCGTAAAACAAAATGGCCGCCATAACGCCATTTTCCAATTTTTATGCCTAAGTGTTGTGAATATCATAATTTTGAGATCAAATTAACAGACACTTGGAAGTTAGCCTCCTCCTACTAAGAAATAGAATATGATTGCGTTTCCTCAAATTGCGCAAAACAATATGTCCACCATTGCATGCTGTTTCAATAATCACGTGTTGTAAACCTGAACATTTTGAGTATGAATTCACTTAATAACTGGAAACTTTTACAGTAGCTTCCCCGCATTAAGACAACAGATGGGATTGCATTTCACCAAGTTCCTCAAAACCAAATGGCCACCATTGCCTCATTTTGCAAAATTCACTCCTATGTTTTAACTTGAAATTAAGCTTTGTTCTAGTTAGACGAAGGATAGGATTGCATTTCACCAAATTGTGCAAACTAGTATGACCATCATTGCATAATTTTTAAATATTTACGATTTTTTGCTGTCAACATAATAATTTGAGAACGAATTTAAAGATCAACTTGAAACTTGTACTGTGCTTCTTCTACTTACGATGGCGAAGTAGTATGGATATCACCATCATCAAGTTCAATAAACAAAATGATCACCATTGCATAATTGTGCAATATCCGAGTATGTATGTGTTATGAACACAATTCGTGAGAAACAAATGTCAAATTTGGAAAATAGTTTCCTTCAGTTAATAAACAGATGGAATTGCTTTTCATCTAATTCCGCAAACCAGAATGGCCATCACTCAAATTCAGATATTAACTTCAAACTTCACTTTTTCTCTTAATACCATAGATGTGGTTGTATGTCAGTAATCTATAAAACATATATGGCCACCATTGCATATTAACCCAATTTGGTGATAAACGCGATAACTTTTACTCTTTGAAGAAAAAAATGGTTCTTAAACAAAAGTAAGCAATGTGAATTTAACTGGGATTATGAGCATATTTAAAAAAGCCTTTAGTAGTGGATCTGCTAGCTACTCAGCTTGTTCTTGGTATGTGTAGCTTCCTCCTGTACAGACGGCGGATGGGATAGCCCTGCACTAATAATGTGAACAAAATGGCCGCCATTGCATAATTTTACAATGTTGGAAAATAGCTTTCTTCTCTTAAGACGAAATGATGGGACTGTATTTCACCAAAAGTATGAGTATGGCACTTGAGAACAAATTCACCGATTATCTTGAATCGTGTACTGTAGCTTTTTTCGTTAAGATGATGAATTGGAATTGATGAAACACTCCATGAAACAAAATGGCAACAATTGTATAATTTTACAATATTCACGTTTGTAAGTTCAAACTTTTAGAACAGCTTCTGTCGGTTAAGAACCAGATCGCATTACATTTAACCTAATTCTGCAAAACTATATGACCATCGCTCAGTGAGTCATTTAACAAGATAAATATATCTGTCGTGAACATAGCTTAAAAACAATTTCAGGTATTAACTTCACATTTCGCAATACCTGCTAATGTCATTGCATATGTTGGTGTTATTCACATCTGTATTCATTGTGAACACAATAAGTCAGAATAAACAAATTCAATTATTTAAAAACTTAATTGTAGGTTCCTCCTGCCGCAATAATGGATGGGATTACATTCCATCAAAGTAAAACTACAAATATGGCTTGCATCGTGCGTTTAACCAAATTTTGCCATCAAATGTAAATATTTCACAAACATGTATATACCCAAATATATGTTGAAAATAAGTTGGCAGATTTTCTTCACGGTAAGTAATTAGCTTCATAATACTGCTTCCACATTCACGTTCTCTTTTAAGGAAAAACCTGCTCCTAACTTTAAGTATTAAAATGGGATTTAACCGTGAATATGAACATATATGCTTCAAAATAAGCCTTCAGCAGGGCACCTGCCAGCTACTCAGCTTGTCAATATTATATTTACATCTATATTTATTTTTTTATTTAAGAATGTACATATTGTATCACAATAAACTGAATATTAAATGGAGCTAATATATATTTAGCGTGTGTCACATTTCCCACTTCAAACACCGCACACGCGACAATTATTAACTTGATTCACTCTGTTCTAAATCTTATATGTAAAGAAACTAAATGTTGCTTCTCTCCATCGGATTTCAACGGGGGTCTCTGAATTATAAAAATATACATAGGATTTCAGATGATGTAGAGCATAAGATGGTCCCTTCTTTTAAAGGCCATCTACAAAAGCCCAGGGATGAGTGACTACACCTATCAGCATGGCCTGGGATTGTTATTACTATTAGGGGCTCCAGAATTTAGCTTGAAGACCCATTGTTTTCGTTCGGTTTATTTGTCTCTGTTATTCTTTTTTCTTTCTTTTTCTTTCGCACCTTCTAACGTCTAGTTCTTCTGTGTTCTTGACAAAAAACGGCTGAAACTAAAGCCACCAAACTTTCTACAAAAGCTTAGTATAGGTCTCTTGCTATGCAAAAAATTCGGTCATTTTCTACCCGATGTTAAACCATAGCAAAGGTTGCAAAATGACAATTGCGCTTACTTTTCTATAACATGAGCTACATCGATTATTTCTACATTACAGGAAAGCCAATGTCGTGTTATTCATTTGATATGACCCCGAATTTGAAACACGGATATCGAGTATAACAGGTGCAAATGTTAATGCTTAAAGCGAAAGTATGTGTTAGTATGATACGCAGTGTCAGAGATTTGGAGGGAAATACCCTAAAGACACGTTGCTGCATTCATGGTGTATATTCAGGGAGAAAAAGGTCATCGTTCAATCATTTAATCGCTTATTACACATAGCTGGAGATGCTTGTTTTTAAATTTTCTGCAGGGCATAAAAACAGGCATTAATCGAAAATACAGCCCAAGCGCTCATTGCCATTGTTTATCACTGACACAACTAGCGTGGTGTTCATATGAGAATGGTATTGACAATAGTCCAACCTTTTAAATAACGAAAATATGTTGTTAATATTGATGTTAACTTAAGATAGGGAATAAAAGGCAGTTTTCAGGCAGTGAGCTTACTGTATTTCTATGAGGCTTTGCCTATTGCTTTAGTTTTGCTGGATATCCGCCGTACGGAGATGTAGTTCTAACCTCTCCATATAAAGCACCGTAAGAAGTTGTCTGCTTCTTGTCTTCTGTGGACCAGATGTACTACTTTGGCTCTATTGGGCCATTGCACCGGGTTATCTATTGCTTTAGTGTTTCTGGATCTATACCGTATGGTGGTTTGATTCTAGCGTCTCCTATAATAGCAACACTAGCGTAACGATTGAAGATGACGCAAAAATAGATCGTAGCTATAATATTTTACTTAAATATTCAATGTATTTTATAAAACCAGGCCACAGATACTATCCCAGTATTACCGGAACGGGTTTTACACCACCATAGTACAATTTAACAATTTTCTTACAATGGCAACATAACCCGAACCTGGAACCCCGTTAATCGCTGCACACAGCTTTAATTATTATTATTCTGGTCTTCTCGAAGACCGTAGGATATATGGATGAGGTGTTTTCTTCATTCGGTATTAAACTAGATGAGCTAGAAGTTATAGATTTCGTGTTTTTTTTTAAAAACGACGTCATGATGGAAATCCAGGATTTATGAATTCAATCTTTGGAGTGTATAAGGATATAAGCTACGGCTTTTTTCGCAGACTCTTAGATGGTGTAATTCCAGGACAATATGTATTTTTTTAGATTTGTCTATTGTGAATGGTAGTTGAGATATGATTGGTCAAATGTCATGTGGTTTTTAGTTTTTGACTGTGGTAATGTTGATGTATATTGTTGAACGTGCCTAGGCTTCGCGAATAGGAATATGCGTTTATGGTTATGGGGTCATTTCCGGTCAAAATGAATAAAAGTGGCGTTTTTGACAGGCACCTGGAAGAAAACGCCTTTACAGACAACCCTGATCAGAGTTGGAAAAATGTTCAAAGTTTAAAGTTGCGATTTTCAGGATATTCTTACACCCCCTCAACTCAAAATTTCCGATTTCAAAAATTATTGTATATTCTAAAAGTTAAGATAGTGATCAAAACCTATAGCAGACCCAATCAAAAATTGAATTAGAAGACCTTTAACTTTGATGATAAAACTTGACTGCTTCATTTACAACAGCAGTGTTTTGAAAATCAATTAAATACAGGCTGCTACCTGGAGAGGAGTTTAAGTCTGCCCCCTGTGCATACATGCGTATCAACAGTTTCCGTGAATTATATATTGAGCTGTATAATGGCTGTCCGGATTACCAAGGCATATACACTCACTGACGCCACATTGTGGTTGATTGGTGTTTGTCTATTAGGGATAGATCACAGCTGGAAGGGAATTCAGCTAACACTTGACACGGTCAGCTCTTGTCAATTTTATACAGAAACTGATATATTATTTATATCAGTTATTATTTGCGAAACATACATAGAATGAGTCAGTTCGATATTAAAAACAAATAGTGATAAAAAGGTAAATTACTTCACAGAATTGCGCATAAAAGAGGTAAATCTGTCGTAAACTAGATCAGAAATACATTTTAGCTGTTTTCTCTGCTGTCTTCAATGTACCGTACTTGGGGAAATGCCTATTCCTCGGCTGTTATTAGACCTACAGAAGTGATTTTTTGCACATTTTATCTCAACCTACAGAACTAAACAACGGTCATTCAGTTTTTAATATCTTTTTTCGTTTTTTGAATATAGTTATAAGAAGTGGGAATTTCCCTATTTGGACTATTTTTTTTACCTTTAACACAATATTGCAAGAAAACTAAGACAAACAGGAAAAAACGGAATGATGGTGTTTCGGTTGATATAATGTTTTACACCTTGATTTAAAATTGAACAGTTCACGTACATGGTGTACAAGAAGTAGCAATTTGCGAAAAGGTAGCAAAAACTTACTTTTTATGCAAACAAAATTTTCTGTGCTTTTTAGAAAAAAATTATTTACTTATTATTGCTCTGCAGAAAAAGATGATTAAAATACAGATACATGAGTTGGAAAATTCAAAGTAGTTTATAAGTAAAATGGGGCAATGTTAAAACATTCTATAGGGGGGTTAGAGCATCCTTAATTGTATCTTCATAACATGACATTATTGTTCTTCACAAGTCTTAAGGATTAATCTGGGTTTATTGTTTTACATTCGAAGATAAAATGTGATTTCATAATTTAATTGCAATGAAATTTATAGGCCGCCGAACTAGAGAAGCAGATCTGAAATAAGTAATACAATACTTGATGACAACGCAGATATTGTTTCACAAAAGCGTAAGCTCTGTATCCAAGACAATATTTTACGGCGGAAATTCCAGAAATGTTCCAATACAGTTAAGAAATATCTGATTCGAACTTATGGTTCCAATTGGTATTGTTCTCACCTATGGGCTAAATTTACTAAGGTTGATTTTAAAGAATTAAATGTTTTATATAACAACGCATTCAGATGGTTAATACAATATAGGAACAGTTGAAGTGCTAGCACTATGTTTGCTAATAATAGTTTCTTGTCCAGACTGAAATTTAGGGACAATTGTTTAATTTCTGCTTTCAGACAGTCAGATTTATTCAGTTACTTCCACATTGCGTGCAAGATGGAATAATGTTCTGTATATTTAAACATGTCCTTATAATACTTAGGCAAGTCTGACGCTTACTAGTCTATTTTTCCCTCACACTTTATAATGTAACTATGAACATCTGTCTGAATTAAAGAAATATTATTATTAATATTGGTTCCGGATAACGCATTTATCAACGCATTCGTCTCTTAAACCGAAGGTCGACTGTTCGAACCACCCAAGATTTGGAATTTTTTTCTTTTTTGTTTTCCCAAATTTCGCCATTGTACTAACAATTACTTAATACTTACTACACATTGTAATAACGGAATTAGACTATTATTTTTTTACTTATAGGTCTTTAAAAGTAAAACTTTTTAACCGTTGAGCCGGGTTGTAACATCTAGTTTTTATTATTGTTACAGCGACATTTTTATTGGCAAGAGACAAGTGGCCAATTTAATAAAATGAAGTTACACATAAATAATAAATCCAAAACAAAGAAAATCAAAACATAGTAATATAGCACAATTTTAATGATTTAAATTCATCATTTTATTTAAACTACTGGTTTGAATTGGAATAATGATACACATGTTAATATGAAGTTAGGCTTCTTAACTATAATATAGATCTACATTGATATCGATTGTATCATTTCCATTAAGAATATAACATAATAACCTTTTTAAAAAAGTGTTTATGTTCTCAATTGATATGAATAACTCAATTACAACAGCAACATGAATCTGTTTTCAGTCTTAGATAATTGGAATGTGTGGTTTTACTGTGTGTTACATTGTTCATTTAAGATGGATTGTTTAAAAAATGTCAGATTTGTTTGGTAATTAAATGGTAATCTGTCACACATAAATATAACAATATAGCTGGTCTGAGGTATTCCTCTGTGTTTTCTTTTCGAGCATTCGTCTGGCTACAAATTCTTATTCCTTGGAGTTGCATTCTTCAAACAATGTCAAGAGTCAGTATGCCTTCTTCTGAGCGAATTCTACAAAGCAAAATAAAATGCCGCATCAATATTGTGCTAAGGACCAACACGTTTATAAAATATCAGACAAAGGATAAAAGATTTTGTATTTTCTGTGGCAAATTCTGCAAAACAAAATCAAATTCAAAATTGAGTTTATGCTCAGCAAGTTTAACAAATACCAGAAAAGGACTCGATTCGAAGCACAGTTCTGGATACATTTATGTCAATGATCATACTGAAACCTATAATTATGAAACGTTAAATAATAAATCGTAAGTCGTACTCACATAAGCGTTTATTTGTGGTTGGCAAATGGCAAACAAACGCCAGTTTCAGACTTAACAACAAAGAAACAAAAAATGGAAAAAATCAGTACAAAAAGTACAGATTGATGTAGTTTTGTTTTCATACCTGTACATTTATTTCCCAATTAAATGCGCTCTGCTTTAGTTGTACTTTGTTTGATTCATTCATACGTCTAAAAAATTGTTTAGTAAAGAAAGAACGTTTTGTGTATTTTTCCTAAAGTTTAATTTATTTGTGTTCTTTTTGATATATAGACAGATATCATTTGGCGTCAATTTACATCCAATCAGCTATTTGAGTAATAGTGTTTTAAAATGTAATCCGCAAGATTAATACATTTCGACCACGAATAAAGTTGCATCATATCCTCTCCAGGATTTCCTTAATTCCTTAGAATATGTTTGAAGTGTACTAACAGATAAGCTGTCTTCTGTGTACAACTGAACACTTGTAAACAAAGGAATAATTTTATGAGGCATGAAATATTTGTTGCCTACAATTTTGGTAGCCCTAAATGACGTCTTACCTTCCCCATTTTCTTGTTGCCATTGTATGAGGTATCAACGTCATAACTGGATGCCCTAAACTTCCTTAGGAAAGTATGATCTGCAATGCATTGCTTTCAATCCAATCGTAAAATAAATACTTCTAGGCTGCTCCCAGCTCCAAAATCATCCAAATAAGTGCCTGGTAAGATAAGGTCTTGGAAACAATCATTTTTTTTTTATAAGATATCATCCCTTTCTCACTTATTTTACTGCACTTTTAGTCAGATGAATCAAATTTTGATTTCAAAATATGCATGTGTGCGCATGCGCATTATAACCGGGAATATGGCGAAGTGACGAAAAATGATCAGAAATGACTGTTACCGAGCCCTTATCTTACCAGGCACTTATTTACATGATTTTAAGGCTGGGAGCTGCCTAGAAGGATTTATTTTAAGACCGGATTGAAAGCAAGGCAGTGAAGGTCATACGTTCATAAGAAAGTTTAGGGCATCCAGTTATGACGTTGATACCTGACATATACAAGGGCCACAAGAAAATGGGGAAGGTAACACGTCATTTATGGCTACAATTTTGGTATGATTGCAAAAAGCCAGAACAACAAGGCGTTGAAACAAGTTGGTTTTACTTACCTCCACAGAAATAGGCACAATGTGGCGACAAACATAAATGACTGTACAGTAATATATTATATGGTAAATTTTGAAATTCTCTTTTTAAACTTTTGAAAAAATATGACATTGAACCAGAACGTATTAATCCAACAAAAGGGTTGACTTACTATTATACACAACACGATGCGGGCTGTGGTGCAGGATTAGTGTCCCCTTTCGATATGGTTATTCCTTGCCCGTTCTGTGGGTTAGAACACTGACATTTTCTACGAGCGTAGTACTTGTTATCATTGACACGGACCATTGACACTTCACAACTTGGCGAATAATGTAGATCATACCCAAAATGAGGGTTCGCATTATAAGCTTTAGTGGGTATATGTAATTCAGGTGACGGGTCTTTTTCGATCTCCAGTTTGCGCTTATATGTCTCGCACTTGCAAATCCTAAGAATTCCCATCTTGAAGTTTTTACCGCATCCTTTCTTAAATAGAACCCTCCATTCACAATCAGAAGATAGATGGGATTCAAATCTGCCTGATTCATATCTGAAGAGACCATCCGTTTCATCTTCTGGTTTTGGGTTTGACATGATTTAAAACGTTGTAGAAGTTTTTTGTAAAAAAGTTTTGCTAGTGAAGACACTGTCAAAGCTAAAACTAAGATACAGTTGTAGTGCTTTATATAAATGCTGCAATCACGTGGTAACCTGTCCACGGATTGGTTGAGAGAGCATGTAATGGGAACAAAATAGCCAAGACGACCATGTCAATATAGAGCCAATCAGTGAACAGCCCCGTTACCGTTTGTCATAGGAAGTTCACTTCAGAAGCAGACATTTTGATTTCCATCTCATTTGCATTGCCTATATCTAGCTTAAAAAAACCCCTGTTAGCGTCACGATATAACTTATATTCTTTACATTTAAGCGCGTAAAACGCTACCCAAAACAAGGCTGTAAGACAAAATTGTATAATTATATGCGGTAAATAAGACCCTAGGGAAGAGAGCAACTGGAAAAGCAGTCTTTATATCAGCTTAAGATATTCAATTAAACAGGTTCATAAGATGACAATGATTAAGCTGTTAATTTTTAAAAAGCA
>JAVFBX010236132.1:0-10609 GCA_034783855.1 Mopalia kennerleyi | reverse complement strand
CTCGGAACGAAATCCGTATCTGGCAATACAAAGATAGATAAAGTTTAGTATACTGTTATAGGGACACAATGGAAATGTGTAGCAAATTGACGAGATAGTTTTACTTGTTTAAGAGGCATTTAAACGAACGGATAACTTAATGTACTAAACATAACATATTATAGTACATTATACAGATAAGATTAGCCTGTTTTCTTATTTCACATGTTAAAATAGATCTGTTAGAAGCCCAGGGCGACGTTTTGGGGGGAATATTTCATTTTATGCCTTTTTAGCCGTATCGATTTACTTATTTAATTTTTTCAACGCTTCTGTGTCCATATTTTCCATTATTTCCGATCCTATTTCCATAACTCTAATTTAAAAATTTCCGCAAACCAAAGTGAATAAGCTACATTGTATACCTGTAGTTTGTTTAAATCAGTTGATTGGAGTATTTTCCTGTTTAATCGATATTTTTAACTTTTACTTCTAACTGTAGGCAGAAACTCCCCATTCCAACCAAGGCGAAAGAAAACTCTAAACTGGTTTGCAATAAGATTGATTGATTAATTGATTGGATGATTGATTTCTTTGATTAGTTGATTTATTCAGCGGATTTCAACTACGCTGTATATAGTGTAAACATTGATAGACATCGTTCTACATACAGAGGATATTAAAGATGTACTAATTACTACATAGTTAAAGGTTAATGGTGGAAGTGATCTCCAATATCGTCAAACACTGCCCATATAAAAAGTACGCAGAGATGTACACTTAAATTAACAACATATGACTTACTTTTAATAAAAGTTGATATTGCCATTAAAATACAAAGATATGTAATTAGTGTAACTGTTGTAAACCCACACGGGTTAATATAGTCGATTATGTTTCAGAGAATGCTGACCTTTCGATAAGGAAAACATAGCGAGGCAAGGATGGGAGATCTCTCGTAGAAACAGGATGGTGGGAAGTTAGTAATCTAATCAGATGTAACAAGCTCTGTGATAGGCTTAGCTACTGCACCTGTGTCAACAGTCTTCCCCTAATTCCCTACTAATGACAGCTCATGTCAAAGGACAGTGTAGGAAGAAACTAAGATAGTCAATGATGTTTGGGTATATGCTGTGATAGGCTTCTTCTATTTGCGGTTAAATGAACTTAGATGTCATTACTTCCGCGTCGAAAAACAAACCAAGTCACGTGACTTACTGTGCCATAAGAACATTGACGTTTCATTGGCTGCTCAACCAGCCACCGCTTACTATCCCGTAACTTAATGACTGAGTGAATGTTTGTATGTATGTATATTTGTCTGGTTAGTGTGCGCGTGCCAGTGTGATATCTTTTTAAATATAAATATATATATATAAATATATCGGGTTGTTGGTTTTTTAATTTTTTTTAATTTTTGGATATGTTAGTTTATCATTTTTTTCTCCCTTTCTCTCTCTATATATATTATATATTTACATATTTATTTTTAAAAATATCTTTATATGGAAACTATGCCATACTTTAAACATTATTGTTGAAGTCGTGCAATAGACATTTGATTTAATTCGGTTGGATTTGTGTGGCAGGCATAGCGGAGTGTGTCATGTACGTTTGACAGGATTTAAAATGTCTACAGGCCTCAAGCAATTCAACATGAAGAATTCAGGTCTACGCTACGATAGTCTCATTTTGATCACCAGTTATGTTAACTTGTTCTTGAAGTTGTTCCACGAGCTACGTGTAACTGTGTCTGAGTATCGCACTTCAAACAGATTACACCGTACTAAATGTTTAAATCCCGATCACCTATATACGCGCACTTATTTAGACATAGTCATTGGTGCCATGAAAACTATTACTGGGTAAACCGTTACCCGATTCATTTAGAGAACGTTATACTGTTATGGGCTCAGCTGACAAATGTATCTGTTCTCTAAAACTTATCACAGTTTTGTGAGCAGTGTACAGTTCACAAACAGACATTGCGGAGTTTACAAACAGGCACTGTAAAGTTTACAAACAGGCACTGTGTAGTTTACAAACACACTACAATGGGCCTACGATGAACTGTTGGTCGATGTCAATATTGAAGGAAGACCCACTGAACAAGGTCAGTGCCAACGAAGGACACTAGCAAGAGAGACGCGAGATGTTTGCTCTTGACGCCTGTAAGACTCGCGGAGTCACGATTTGTGGGAGACTTGCCTCCAACCATCAATGATTTAAACATCCATTTTGTATTATCTCAACGCGAGGAACCTTACCCCTTAACATGAGCTCTAGATAAAGTAGATTACGTTTGATTCGTGACAAATGAGACAAAACTATCTGCCTGTCATAGAATTTTAATATCAAACGGTTGCTCTTCATTCTGCTGTGACATTGGCCTGGTCTTTACGTTTAACCACCCGTTACATTCTGAACAACTAATGAAATATATGTCAGATATTTGGAGCTTTTTAGATCGGCCTGTCAATTAAAATCAAACGTCTTCTACACGCACATGTGTTGGATATAATGAATGTAGAAACGTTTCACGAATTAGATGCAGCCAAAAAACTGCACATATAAGTTGTCATGCCAACGGTGTAATACACAAGTAGTGCACAGTTGCAGTGAGAAAACCGAAAGGATACAACTCCAACCCACAGTTTACATATTTGAGGACATGAAAGTTTCAACACGTAACTCCAAGATACTCAAGGATTTAAAGGTATAATAACGATACAATAGGCTAATTTAGTTCGCTAAGATAACGACGATGTGCCATGATACTCAAAGGCATGACGACGATACCTATCATACTTAATTGCATTCAAACGTAACGTGGATACACCATTATACTGAAAGATGATACTCCGGACCATAAGCAAACATTGTCAATACGTTTTTGTGTATTAAAAAGAAAGTTTGAGCAATGACTTTATCGGCAATGTCTATGCCGAAGTCGACGACCTTATCCGTGCCCCATATTGTACGTGCGACGGCCAGCATACCTGCTTACACTCCGCATACTTTAAATTCGCCACGATCGACCAAACACAAACAAACAATGACCTAACATCGGAGAAAACAGGATTTTTTTTCCGAGATATATTTATCTTTCTATTTTCGTAACGAAAACTCAGTCTGGTTTGTGCGGATTGTAATGAACCTATAGCAGTCAGAAACAGCTGTTTTAAACGTATCATATTATAAACATTCCCTCCGTATTCGATGATTAAAACAAGATCCATCTATATTGCATTTTTCTCAGCCTCTAACTTACCAGCATCTGGAGATTTTATTGACATCTGTCTCTACAAACGTTGCCACCTTCGTCCGCTCGGCAAATTGAGACGCTCAATAGTCGGATAAGACCGTTCAAAACAAGGGGAGTAATTAAGTTAAATGAATCCAAGTAAATCCCCTGTCTTAATCCAGATTACACAATGGTTCCGTCTGTATTTGTGTCTCATTGTGTTCACCTATTTCCCATTCTTTGTCTTTGAACAAGCAAATTAGAGAGAGGATTGCGAGAGAAAGCTCGTGACTGTGAACGACTGACCAAGTAATACCCGAGTCTTAACCCGTACTTCGTTTCTCGTCGCAGCACCCCTTGAACATAGCCCACTCTGTAAGAGACTTTCTTGGCAAAACTTTGTGTAGTTATGGCTTAACAGAAGCGTGAGGGAACTGTTACAAGCCTCACAGGTTTGCTTTCCAGGTAAACTATCTAAGCCTCGGATTTTCTCTCGAGACATATATACTTCTCTTATTATTCGCACAGTATAGCAGACAGATGTAGAATAGATACACGAAGAATGTGAGGCTTCTTTTCAGAGTTATCCCTCAGTTTTCCTATCCAACACTCATTTGCACCAACATAGCTGTAGACACACTCAGAATTAAAGTCAATAACACAAATGCCTTACATTGCTTATGTTCGAAAGTTTCAATTAAGCAGTATTTTGATCCCCTTACGCGTACCGATTAACGCCTGGAAGCAGCTAGAAGATTTTTGTTGCATTGGAAATAGTTTCCACACACACACCGACTAACCCAGCTCTGTTGTTAAGTTAGCAACGAGATGTGCTGTAGCTAGGAGCGTGATCCGCGGCACATAACTTCTCAAACTTTAGCTCCATCCCTTGTTTGTAGACAGATGGCAAATACCCGACTTCAATTGATCGTGTGCTTAGATTGTAGTTAAGCTTAAACCATCATATCAGAGATACGTCCCATGTTTGTAAGTTAGGCTAGATAGACCAGGGGTGAAATCATATAGACATTGTCTGAAGACATAATCGTAACGTCCATAGCCTGCGTCATTCTAGGACAGGAAGTTATCAAATTGACTCCGGAAGATAGGCGTGGCAGAATCTGAGAACATATTCTTCGTCAACTCTTCCATGATTAGCCGCATGTACTCGAGTCGATTCCAACTTACATACGACTACCATAAACTGACGCTTATAAATGGGTTTTTATGTAACCCAACTACAATTAATGTCGGTATTCACTGCATGCTTTACATTTATTTTGTCATTTTGTAACCATCAAGTATACCATCTAGCTTTTCACCGCAGATTGCAAGTTTGGGGTAAACCCGCGCCATCCATATCTTACTACAGAAGTCACTTGGCGGCGCTCTACTTTTAGCTATACTGTTACGAAAAAAACAGGTGCTTGAAATGTGGAAATGTCTAACTTGTGAGTCAACATAAAATGGAAAAATTTGTAAGTATCTTTACAAAAAGGGATTGCATTGATCTACATGCAGTTAAATTCCATCAGAGCATAGTACCGATGTATTTATACAGCTGTAATTTTCCTGGCGCGACGACCGCCCAAGTTTCTGCACGTTACTGAATATCGCTTTAATGACAATGATCCGGATTTCTGACTAAGCAGTGTTTACGCAAGTTCTGGTGGTCGACCGTGACGTTTTAAATAAAATGACAGGTTCTGTTAAATACTATGCATATGAATTAAATAAACAGTTGTTTGTATACCACATACATTGCATAAAAAGCTATTTGACTTGATCATGAAACTATATTTGGATGCTGATGCAATTACGGAAGACGTTCTTGTCTTCTTAAATTCTAAAATTATTCTTTCTCTTGCACTCTCTCCCTCTCTCTCTCTGTGCCACAAACGCTAAAAAACTGGAGTGATAAGTTTAGTCCGTTTTCAGCAATGTAGTGATTTCTACGATCCTCCTTTGCATTCATATCTCCGCCAGTTAGATTTTTGTCCTTATGTGCGTATACCTTATGGGTGACCAAACATGAAATGATTAGATTTGTATCATTTCATTTCCGCATTTTTTGTTCTACAGCGAAAGCCTCGGAAAACAGTACACGTATCAAAGGGGCATGCTATGTCAATGGTTCATAACAAAACTTGATATATGAGATATAAATGTAACGAGAGAGCTTGTAAATGATAATTTACACATAGGCTGTTCGTGAGGTTGATAATTAAACCAAATGTGTATAAAACCATTCTGAACTAGAATATGTTCATTCTAAAGAAATGTTATTCCAAAATAACGAAAACTCTATATAAGCGTAATTGTAGTGAAGGTCTTTTATATAGTAGGCTAATGTGGCAATTTACAGGCAGTCTTGCATCAAATGGTCTTCTCTGACGAAATTGTTCTCTCAATTACACATGCGCTTATTATTTTATGTCAGTAGAGTGGAACAGTTAAATTGGTCTGTACAGTGGTTTTATCCTGGTCTTATGTAACTTTTTTGTATAAAATTATTCATATTTAAATAGCCTAACAAAATACCGCTGCAACCCCCAGTTTCTAATATCATCCACGCACCTGGATGCGGTTATGATTTTTAACCACGTCATATATTGCACGACAAATAATGTTTGTAAAGATGACACCCAGTCAAAGTTCACAAACTAGCGTCATAAGCATTAGTAATAGGCGAAAGGTTTAAAAATAATGTAATATTTGGGAGATGAAAGGAAACAAAGAATCCCCCTGGGGATGAGCCTCGGATATAAAAAAAATCCCTAGTGATATGTTGCATGAGGTTTATCTGAATTTGTGTGTGGGATCGGAACGCTATTGAAAATGAAATGGAACTTATCTCTTCTAGCCAAACTCGGCAAGCGTAATATATGCAAGCCCCCACGGGCATTTAATATTAATTTGGATAAGGGGAGATGGGATGGGTAAAGAGAGACAAGCACATTATTTGAGATGCATTAACACATCATTTTATGCAAACCATGTATGTGGCCAGGTCCCCATCCACCTCCCTCCATTCCTCGACCGTCCCACCATAACCAGCACAACAACACTTTAACTAACAGACATTTTGATCTTAAACCGATGCTATTTTTTGTGTAAGCTTGAAGATAAGCTATATATATGACACTTTGGTCAATGTGTCTCGTGTGGGGAAGGAAATAACCTGATAACCGGCGGCCTTTCGCTACAAATAAAGCTAAGCCGGGGAGACGTGTGTAGCGTAAGATCGCTTTATTAGCATATCTGTCATTAGGAATTTAACGTAAAAAACTAAAGAGTGTCAGAATAACGGTTTTCACAGTTGGAACATGTACAATATAAGTTGCTGGATACGGGCTAATGATCTCATGCTTTACATTGTATGTTTAACTAAATTGTTTACAATATAGCTTACAGCTTTCCGGTTCATATATTATGTCGCCTCCCGACAACAATGGGGAATCTAGGACACACGAATTTGACTAGATATAGAAGCTTTTGATGGATTCTTTTGACAGACCTTTTGTTTGTACTTTAGTGCAGATCTCCAATGTAAAGAGAACACTTATCGATATATTTTCAATGATAATTAAACGGAAAAGGGTATGTAAATCGACTAAATCTGTATATCTGTATAGAAAAATTGTATTATTTTATAAAATAAATGTTTCAGGTATCTCTCGAAACAAGAATTAAACTGTGTTTAAAATTCTGAAGTGTAAAATTGTATTGTATCTATCTTTACAGTTAAAATAAACAATCCATAAAGGCTGGTGATCGGTAAATAAACGGTCGAGTCTCAACTTCAAGTGCTAATAGAGTATTTTAATGGGCCTTTACCCAGCGAGCAATGGAACTGACGCCCATGCACGCGACTTATCTGTGATGTTGACCAATCGCGCTATACATTATATAGATGTAGATAGTAAAGTATTGTAACAGTCATTTTGCATGTTTGAGCCCAAACCGCTTGGAAACTTTCAATTTGTAATTTTCTTTTATTGGCAGTTCTAGAAGAGCGGAAAAGTTATTCCATAAAGTCACAGGGATATATTAGGTAACATGCACAACTTTAATTCAACCACAATAGCGTGCATTTTCAAAATCATCCCCTTTCATAAGGCATGTATGTCTCAGGCGAGGCAGTTTAGAAACGAGCAGTATAACTGCTTGTGAGGGACCCTGTTTTATCAAAGTTATTAAAGCGTTAACTCGTAAAATGCTTGGTTTAATAGCCAAATGATTAAAAGGCCGTGTCCTAAATAGTGTATATTAGATATAATATTGTAGCGCACGGAGGCCCACAGCCTTATTATAATTTACTTCGAATGGATGGTACATAAGCCTTTGTGTATAACCGTTAAACAATTTACATATACTAGAGCTTGTAGAATTAGAATAAAATTCAAACCAATAAAAAACAGGTCGAATGCGTTAATAGTGAGATGAGTTGGTTTCCTCGTAAGGACAAATGGTGACACTATAAAGTTAAATTAAAATATAAAAAACTTAGTAAGAATAACGAATTAATCCTATAAATAAGTATTATTCGAAGGATAGAAAAAACTGATATGTACTTACATTTGTCTGTTACTTCGTTTTCGATGGATTAAACTGACTTTGTGTTCTCTTTTTTCGTCGATCCAACGTTTGATTGGAATCTCTAGTCGTAATTATGAATGACATGTTTCAAAGCTTATATATATCTGTGAAATTAAAAGAAGGCATTTCATTGGCTGTGACAAATATAGACGTCTTTCATACTGCCCAGGTGATAAATTTATCCCTGTGTATCATACAGTTGTCCATGTCCGCGTTGCAAATTTGTTCGCGGTTAGGCTTATTGGGAATCCCCGTGTATCCGGATCCAAGGTCAAAGACCGGATACTCCCCGTTCCTCAAATCATATCATTGTCATTTTATATACCTACAGCTGATCAGTTTTTATTTTAGTTTTACTTTTTCTCCATATATAACGTTTGAATGTAGAAGTTAACCCATATGTTATACATATATTTAAGCTTTTGCTTTACAATTATACAGTAATTTATGCCATTCCGGAGGCTAAATTTTTTTCATGGAATTTTAACGGAAGATTGATGAATAAACATACTTTAGAGTTTAATATGATTTGAAGTGAAACTTTTTCGAAAACATGATATATTTTACATGATATATTTTGCTTTATCGCATGTTTATAGAATGGTTTATTTTTTAGAATTTAATGTTGGAAATTTTTATTAATTCTAGTCTAGGTGGACGGCCATATTACGGTGAAGCAGGCGTGTCTCTGTCGAACGATTTCCCTGGAACAGGGCAACCTTCAGTCTCTTATAGTTTTAGTATATCATTTTGGAACAAACAGTGCATATATCATAACATCGTTACGTTATGGCATGCAGAAGTTGTCTTTGGTTATTTCTGAAGATCGTTTTATTTTAAACTGGTGATGGTGTTAGTCAAACTGTTAGTATTTTTAACAAAGCATAAAACTGGATCAATATCGAATCAGATTTTGGGTATACACACGGGAGGGTTTCTGACATGTTTCGGCATCCGTACAATCAGGTTTCGGACATATTGCTTAGGTTTCTGACATGTTTAGGTACCGGAACATTTAGATCTCTGACATATGAAGACATCGCAGACTCTCTGACATATTCATGCGCCGGTATATTCTTTCCGACAAGAAGGTACTGGTATAATGTTTTTTTCGCAGTTATGTAACAAGAATACCTACGCTTCTGGCACATTCGTGTATGCCTACCGGTATACTCAGATTTCTGAGATATTCAGTTACCGGTATACTCAGGTTTCTGAGATAGTCAGTTACCGGTATACTCAAGTTTCTGGGATAGGTATCTGTATACTTATATTTCTGAGATATTCAGTTACCGGTATACTCAGGTTTATGATATAGTCAAGTATCTGTATACTCAGGTTTCTGGGATATTCAGTTGGTTGTATACTTAAGTTTCTAAGATAGGTATCTGTATACTTAGAGTTCTGAGATATTCAGTTACCGGTATACTCAAGTTTCTAAGGTAGGTATCTGTATACTTATATTTCTGAGATATTCAGTTACCGGTATACTCAGGTTTCTGATATAGTCAAGTATATGTATACGCAGGTGTCTGGGATATCCAGGTACCGGTATACTCAGGTTTCTGATAAAGTCAAGTATATGTATACTCAGGTGTCTGAGATATCCAAGTACCGGTATACTCAGGTTTCTGATATAGTCAAGTATATGTATACTCAGGTGTCTGGGATATCCAGGTACCGGTATACTCATGTTTCTAAGATAGCCAATTATCTGTATACTCAAGTTTCTGGGATATTCAGTTAACTTATACTTAGGTTTCTGAGATAGCCATGTATCTGTATACAAAGGGTTCGGGCATATTCTTGTATCGAAACACTCCAGATTCCGATATAATCAGATACTCAGGCTTATGACGTAGGCAGGTGTCACTATACTCAATTTTCTGACATAATCATGTTTCGCCCATAATACATTTTTTGAAACATTTTAGGTTTTTATATATTCAGATCTCTGGCATACTTGGATGCTTGTCAACAATGATTTAACGGTTAGTTCCTAATATTATTCACCGGTTCACTAAGATAATTTACAGATTAGCTGAAGTATGGTGCATGAATTACACCTGTTCAACCAACGCGTTTCAGTTGATTTATTGGTGTTCCTTTAAATCGTGATATTTAACAGGTAGCCGGACTTGAGTTTTGATTGCTATTGTTCAAAGACATATTGAGTAAGAATATTCTACTACACTTCAAAGTTGATCTATGTTTTATTCATAAATACTTCTCCATGCAGTCAAGGCAAATATGGTGGTCATGGCATTGTTCTGTGTGACAGCATATCTTTATGTATCTAGTTTACTGATCAAAAGTGTTCATAGAAAACCGCACTAGCTGAACTTCCTCAAGTAATTTATAGTGTTTAACCTTTCCTGGTTACGGGAGGACGAACTAATAGGAGTCAAAGAAAACATATCAAGATCCAAAGTTAACAAACAGCCAAGCCGGATCTCCTCCTCTTGAGATTGTTGTTGATAGTACACTTCTATTGAGTAGTATTTAAAGATATCTTATCTCTAGATTATCTAATTTAAATGGCCATGTAACTATATTAAGTAACCCTGATTAAGGTTTAGAAATAAATAGGTAGCATAAGGCACGTAGATGAGCTCATAGACCAATTGAATGACTGATTGATTGATTGATTGATTGATTGATTGATTGATTGATTGATTGATTGATTGATTGATTGATTAGTTGGTTGGTTAATTGATTGATTGATTGATTGATTGATTGATTGATTGATTGATTGGTTGATTGATTGATTGATTGATTGATTGATTG
>JAVFBX010236121.1:0-10611 GCA_034783855.1 Mopalia kennerleyi | reverse complement strand
CAAACCAGATCAGCCCACTTTATTTCGGTCGAACGTTTAGAGGTTAAGTTTAAAATAATAAATTCAAAAAGTTTGTGCTTTTGCCTAAATTCGCCACCGCTGGTGTCGGTAATCACTGTTCACTACTGATGATGGCTATATTTGGTATCAGAAAGTAGAGCTAGAATGAAGTTATTTGTGTTCGGAATAAGCCAGATAACACCCTCGAGTGCGACTGTGCGCATGTCACACCCGGGTCTCAAAGAATATAAACACAAGCACATGGTTATGCCTTTGCACTGACATCTGATTGAAGTGGGGTCTTCATATTTCTGGACATATTTCCACAAAGAATAATGTGTATATGAGGTTCACTTTAACTGTGGTAACGGTATATACACTTTCCAACGGTTGTGATTAACTATTCAAGTTTACATTAAAAATAAAGACCCAAATCTCCGATCGTCTGACATTTCTTTGCATATTCAGAATTATATACAGGCATAGAGAAGACTAAACGCACATTTTTTCCGATTCCCCCTTTTTCTCACTCGCTTGAGTAAATAGCTGACTTTTAACGCTGTATTATTTGGCGTAAGACCGCTATTATCAACTAGAGATGAACCGCTCTGGATATGTTGTTGTAGATGGCCAAGGAACTCTCAGACCAAATTTAATAAAATTTGAAAAATTTTGGTTGGCCTTTCAGGCGTAAGACCCCTATTATCAACTTCCGTTATATAGTCGAATATAGTTCTTAATGAAAATGGTGTGTTGTCTTGTTTTATTTGTTGTGCTGCTGGCAATTTGTTTTTGGTGGAGTATTTGGTATTGATGTGAAGTAATTGAGTGTCCAGAGGTTTCTGGTCAGTGTAATAGTATAGCCTACATTGGTCACATGTGGCGTATTTAGCATCATTTGATGGAGGGGTGATTCGGCTGTTGTTTACATTCTTAGGCACCTTGACAAGGCCTATCACTCGCTATCAAAGCTAGCTTAAAATTTGATCGGTCATCACCTGTCAAGATTTTAATAGGGAACTCCAAAAGGACCAATTAAGGTATGGGCCAGGTGTTTTCGCCCCTCGACAGTTTGGGAGGGAGCTGTGTAGCCAAACGTTGACATTACGGCTTATGGTAAATTAATAGCGGTCTTGCGCCATATGGCAATTGGTATACCGTATATGGTATATGGTTATCTGCCCTTGTTCAGGTGACCTTGGCATTGATATGGTTGACCTTTTTAGCCTGCATGAAAGACCCTTGTACTATTGCTATGTTCTATTCTTCGCGGGTTATAGGAGTGTAACCTTTAAGCACCATTTCAACCGTTGTTTTTTTCTCGTCAAACTATATTCCCCTCAGGCATGCCTTTTAAATTGGTATGTGAAGTATATATAATTCAAATGCCATTTTCATATTTCATGTATTTATTGTCTTTTAAGCTTCGTGTATTGCTTATGAACTGTATTGAAACATTGTTTTTGTCTACATATTGGCATTTTTAACACGTTTTGTCTGTTCACAGGTGTGCAAATGATGATTGATTTGTCAGGTGTTGGGGATTGAGTTATATGTTTGTATGTCTGTAAGATAATTTGTGTCACTCAGCATTTGATATCGATGAATTGAATATCACCTGACAACACTAATTTGAAACAAAAGTGTACCCTATGATGGCAATGGTGTGTTATTCGCTGAGTTTATTTTATGTAAAAAGAACACAAGATCGTACTCACTTTCAAGAAACTCCAAATCTGGTGAGTGTAATTGAGATTTTAACCCATAAATATTGTTAACACAGGCTTTAAATTATGACCTTGAGGTAAATGGTGGAAATGTTTTGCTGTTACTGCCTGTTTGTGTGGGGAGATTTGCACTATACGAAGTCCTAAAAGTAGTAGCTGTCAGCTTTAGTGTCTGGGTTAGCTGTACATGACTGGTGGGATGTACCAGAGGTGGACATCTGGGGAGCTGCTGGAGTGCATTGCATCTAAATGCATTGAGTAAAATGAAAGAAACATCTTTTAATATTCGATGAAGGAAATATGGCTTGTGCGACGTTGTGCAATGCTTTCTCGGCGACCATTTGAAAGCGTTTACGTTAAGTTAAACGCTTAAACGATGACGGAAGCGTCGTGCGTAGCATCTTTCATCGCATAATCCTTACTAATCCCCCCCCCCCTCTTCAAGACGATAATCCCTTCTGAACTCCAATAAGGAAAGTTGTGAAAAGGAGAGTTAAAAAAGAAGGCGAAATGAGAATAAAACATAGAGGCTCACGACAGGAATAGACGGCCTGAAAGTAATCTGGTGTACCGGAGGAATCGCACACTGGCGGGGATGTCCATCATAAGTCTTCTGTCAATATACAGCGTATCAACGACAAGTCGGGCCGTGTTGCCCTTGTAGAGCGCCTATTGGTATATCTGCCCCTATTTTGCCGTTGGGCCTAATCGTATAAATGCAACGTCTATATCTTATAATATCGCCAATTCGTATACATTTTTGCGCCGTATAATATAATTTGCTCCTAATCGTATACATTTTTGCGCGTATTCTTATATTTACATTACGCCTAATCGTATAATATGAGCGCATATTCTGACATTTTGCGCCTAATCGTATAATATGAGCGCCTATTCGTGCATTTGCCTCTAATCATATTACATGAGCGCTTGTTCTCATATTCGCCTTTTCATATGTTGAAAATCTGTGTGTTTATTCTTACGTTTTTGCTTTTTCACACGTATATTATGATACGGGCACACCACAACGTATTTCACTTTTAAAATTTGAAACGCAACAAAGGAAAATGTGTTTATAGATGATCATTTCCTTTATTATATTATAAACGTTTCCGTCTAATTCAAAATGGCTACGAGAATCTAGATAAAGCGCTGCTGAAACCTGTAATAGGACAATCCATCTTTATTGATATACACATTTCGTGATGACAAATTCTAACTTGCCATCATAAAATCACAAAACGGTAAGTTAACAAAAATACGAACCGCTTTGCCTCCATAATATGTCCAAAGAAATAAGCGTGCAATGGTAAATAAATTATCTTTAATATACATATTTGCTCAGTTGGTAGAGTGTTCGACCTGTAACCCAAAGGCCCCATATTCGAATCAAGATGGATATAATCACTATTGTTTTTGCATAAAATTAAATATTAGGCCTACAAGGTAAACTGTATAAAGACTTCCACATTCTATAAACTTTCTAAATGACCCGAAGGAAAATATATTAAAAGCTAATTGACCAACACGCATTATACCCTTATATATAGGAGCAAATATACATAAAGCGCTCAGATCATACAAAATAAGTTGCAAATATACGAATAGGCGCTCATTTGATACGATTAAGTGCAACATGTACACGTAAGAAAAGGGCGCAAACAATGATACGATTATAGGAACAGATTATATGATCTGTTATAGCGATATAGATTATACAATAAGGCACAGAATATATTTTTAGGCTCAAACAATTATACAATTTGGCGTAATTATACGAAGAGGCACAACATTATTACGATAAGGCACAAATATGAAAATAGGAGTAAATATACGATTAAGCACCCCACGGCCCTCTCGTTTCGCTTGTCTCATTACTTATATTGGGAATAGGTCATGCTGTCTGTTTACTATCTCTGCGGGAAACTGTTCACTAATGTTGTATGGTTGCCCGTATACAGACTTTCGCGGGTTTTTCGTATCAAATCTCTTGATTCAAGTTGTGAAACGTTTGAAATTGGTCTTGATCGTGCGATGACACTTGAAGGCCTACCGACACTGTGGATTCCTTCGGATTCAAGTTCATTGTCTTTTCCCATTTCCTGTTTAAAGAATTAACATAACACTTTGGGAGTTTCTGTTACTTTTGCAGCAACCAACTGTATGTAGGATTTATTTCAACAGTAAAAAATGTATTAAATGTAACTATTATAAACTCTTATCGCTCAAAGCACAGTCAAGTTCGCCATTTCGAGATGTTATCGGGGTTTATAACTCGTCTGGCTGGTAAAGCATACAGCCCAGCATGGAAATATATACTCGCCAAGACTTTAGAATAAGAATTCCGGAGACATAAAACTTTCAATCGATTCAGGGCAAAACGACAATAAAGGACTAAATCAGAAAACAAAAACCACCTTTGTCTCAAGGTAAACAGTAAAGTTATTGTCAAGAATGTTAAGCTATTTTTATATTTGTACAAGGATAAGGTTTGTCTTCCTACATTAGACTTAAGTTTTCAGAGCACTGAGGAGAAGTGAGACAAATGACCTATACATATAGTGACACTTGATTTATAACCGTGTTGCGCAGTCCTGGTTGGCAAATTCCTCTGGTACATTTGTGGAATATTTCTGTCCATCATTTACAGGCTCAAGATTATCTCGATGCATCTTGGTATAATTGGAGGATTCTAGGAATGAGGTAGTATCCGGGCAATTCGCACATGTATGGGATGTCTGGAAATGGTCGCTAGGGTTTGTCAGAATGGTCCATCGCTGCAAATAAAGAGAGTCGTGACAAATTGTTTACAGTACACATTACAACTGGGATAGTAAAGTGTCACAATGTCAAATGTATTAAATCTCCCTGTACTGCTTATATTAAACTTAGTTAGCCAATTATATATATATATATATGTCCGCTATTTATTCAACTGACCTATAGACAGACAGAAGTTAACAGGAATTGAATACCTGTTTCTTGAAATCGATGGACGCCGCCAAGATTGACCCAAACTATACACTTCTGTCGAGTCGGCTATAAACGTTAATTGTTGGCACGCAAAACGTAAAGCCAGAAATAGCAAAACTCATGCAGTCAAGATAATTCTTTCTTCCAAATGTTTTAGTATATTCAGAGTTTATAATTAGGCATATCAGATTTAGTAAAAAACAAAAATCAGTTTTTTTCCAAGTGAGAGAGTTAAGTATCTTAACTCTTATTAACATTTAAAACAAAAAGATCTCGGCTTCGGCTATACTGGTGCCAAGCCTCTCTTTGATT
This sequence comes from Mopalia kennerleyi, assembly GCA_034783855.1. Lineage (NCBI taxonomy): Eukaryota > Metazoa > Mollusca > Polyplacophora > Chitonida > Mopaliidae > Mopalia > Mopalia kennerleyi. The sequence goes on along the minus strand of JAVFBX010236121.1, from coordinate 5,599 downwards.
ACATGCAAAATGTATAGGACTGTTTTTTGTTTGGTTGTCTCTACTAAGTATTGAAATAGTTTGCTCTCCTTATATATTTTTTTAAAACTTTTTTATTTAACACTCTTTCCGACATAAAATCTATCAGACCGCAACAACACACGTAAAACGCTTTCGGCGTGATTTGTCGACAGGGTTATATGAAACAAACGAAACTACTTCAAATACAAGAGATATGCATAAATACAAAGGAAATATAGAACTGAAGAGTTTTCTTCTCCAGTAATGATATTTACATGGATTAAAATATTGAAGGGACAGAACTCTTCCAACAACACCATTCGGCGCAGCTTATAGCTACGCACAACATCAACACCGGTTATTTTTCCAATTTTCAGAAAGAATAGTTTAAATGATAGATTCGGTTTAGATCTATTGTTTTTATCGATTTAATTGATAGCACCAAAACTCCAAATCACGCAGATTCTCGACGAGACTTCTGCCCCCTATGGACACTATACAACTAATGTTAACTAGATAAACACTATATGTACACCACTGACAAAAATTAAAGAACACTGTATATACTAGTATACAACTAATAATCGTTACTAGAACTAGAATTTATTTTTAATTTTTTTTATAACATCCAGACTAAAGTTAGTACTCACCTGTCTGAGTGATCCATCCGTCTTTAAAACTTGGTATATCATCGTTATAGGAATAGGTGCCACTATACCTACAGCTATCAGCCAACCAACAATAACAGCTGACTGGGGGTACTCATAACTGTTTAAAGTCGGGGGTTTGAATCTTGCCATCGTTATCACCAGAACTACCTGCAAAGAGACTAAGTTTTAAATGTGAAAATCAGGTATGCTTGTTGTCATATTACTGAATTGTCCAGGTGAGAACGAAATTGACACTTTTTACCACTTACAGCGCGCTTAAAACAATCACGGGTTTTTGACATGAATACAAATTCTAAATGTTACTCAAAATATAACATGTGTTACTTTTCTTTACAGAAAAAGTAAAATAACTTGAGTAGTAATTTTGTCAACGAGAGCCATTAATATTTAAAAAAAAAGATATTTAAACATATAAAGGTAAAAACGCTTTTATATTACAAATTCAAATGGACACATAAGCTGCTACCTGTATCCACGAACATACACGTTCGGCTAAATGCAGACAATCCGCGGATTGCGGCCGTATAGTCTCTGGACTTATCATTCATGAAGGTGGATGTATAGGGCACAGTTTGCGTAGTATCACGAATTTTTGGATAAATCCAGCAATTATGCGTAGTCTTGGAGTTCATAACAGTCTTGGATCAAATATAACCAAATAAAACCGTTGTCTTGGACAGAATTATCAGATCTTGTGCCATCTTAATAATCTTTATTGCGTTTTTGTTACTTTAAACATGAATTGTACGTTTTAAGATGAAAATGGAAGTTTGCAATTTGTTCTCTTTGGCGTGCCAGACAAACGTCCGTGAAAGCAAAAGTAAAAAAGTACGAGGCAAGGATACAAACAAATAAATCAATATTCCTGTATTGTATCAAAGAATCTTTTTGAATAATTATAAATGCAGAAGAAAGAGCAGACGAATCATGATAGAGGAATATTTAAAAGACAAGATTTGTCATTGCAAATGAGTATTTGAATGTCAAGATGTGTTGCGCGAAATTGCACTTACCAAACATAGAACAGGTAGAAAATACTTCCAATGGTATTTAAGTATCTTTAGAATGCTTCTACAGAAATTGGGGTTCATGTGAAGAATTCGTTCTCCAAACTTGTCCACATCTGAAGTGAGTAAATTCATTAAATTAACACCATCCCAACAACCTGTGTTAACAATCAATTTAAGAACGACTTAGGTGCACGATTGGCTATTCTAATACTTTCTCGCGTTACTTGTCATTTACAGGGAGTCAGTCAACGTGTTATCCGTAACGTCACGTGACGTTTTCCCTAGAATAAATGATAATAAAGCCAGTAGTGCGCCTTAATGCACTTTTACCAACATAGAACATGAAATCACAAATGTTGTTTCTAGCTTTGTACGTGTAGTAGTGCCACCCATCCTTTGATAACTGAATTGCTATAAATTTGTTTTTGAATCTGTATATTGGCAAAACGTAAAACTAAATAAATATTTACTGGGCAGATAATCCAAGAGGCATACAGAATTGATCTTGTCTAAAATCACACAGAGGTAAATAGCAGGGAATTGTTTTTAAGTTCAGCTGATAGACTAACCGTAGATCCAAGCTATGACGACTCCTTCTGAGAGGGCGATTAACGTGGTGGCGAGAGCCGCAGAATACCAGTCTACAGCTTGGAAGTAATACATTCCCCCCTGTATGATAAACCATATAGAGCTTGTGAATATATATTCTATCTAAAATTGCCAATGTAAATAATTTCTTCAGCAATGTTAATAGTCAGTTGTGAGAGTCAACAGCGACATGGAATCAAATGATTTATTGAATTCTTGGCTCTAAATTCTTTACTGGCTCAAAGTATAATTTATTTGATCATGCTTATAGTCAGGCGTTATGAGAACCATGGACATACAATCAAACTGATAAATTATCCTCTTCTTTTATCGTTGAAATAACTCAATACCATAAATCACCTCAAATTTCATCCATGTAATCTAACAAATTTACGTTTTCTGACAAATGTTGAAAAATTCCACTCCCGCCTCTCAGACACAATTTCCAAGTCTTTTGTATAGTTTCCAAAATAGTAATAGTATGGACGAATTTGAGATGATTTAAGGTCTTGCTGGACCCCTTGGGCTCAAAATGAACCAAATTTTTTTTATCGCTTAGATTAGGTATTCAAATTAAATGTCGGTAAAAATCATAAATCGAAATTCTTTTTACAAACAGTTCAATTTAAGCCTATAATTTAGCTTCCCCGTGATCAAGTATACAAGTCGCAAAACTTTATTTGCCTATTTCTGGCACTTCACTTTTAAACCGACACAACATTTTCCATGGCGCATTTTTAGAAAACTATTAATTGTTTTGTTTGTTTGATTAGTGTTTAACGTCGTAAGGGTATTTCACTTATATGACGACGGTGACAAATGCAAAACGTAGAAACAGATCAGCTTCCTGTTTCTTTATAGCTCTGAGAACACCAGGGTAACAGAAAGCTCCTCTTTGCTCGCCTCTTACGATAGACTGAGGAAGCCAGGACAGTATTCTGCAGTACTGGTCAACCCGCTCCCCCACGTGGCACTTTAGAGACTTCAAATTTGTAGCATTGTAGTGAGCACGATGCGACCAAGTAAATGGTGTCTTTATTGATATAAGTTCGTCCTTGATTTTTTTAAAATGTTTTCTGAAAGTTGGATTTAGATTTTTTAAAAATGTTTTCTGAAAGTTGGATTTACATTTTTATAAGACTTTTCAAGGTGGGATAGACAAACAAATTTACTGCGATCGATGTAATCAAAATTTAAAAAAATGAGATACCGTTTTCTAGTTCAAGGACTATTCTACTAGGTCAACTTCTCTATTGAGTCTTATCGTTATTGCACTTCTAGAAATAAAACTGGAAAAATTCAGTCTATTTTTTCCTGTAGACATTTACTAATTTTACAATATTTTTAGAAATAATAACTGGATTTCCGCAACATTCATAAATATTTCTTCCTGAGATTAAGCTTTCCAAAAATATATACATATATATGGTTCAGATTTATACTCTTCTGTATAATAGACTAAATAAAGCTGGTGTTCTGAAAATCGACCAAGGGATCAAGCAAGATTGAGAAATTCTAGGCATTATGTAGTGAACACACCCGGCCATAATATGTTTCAAGATCGAGTTCCACGTTTCATTGAACTGTCAGCGACTTAAAAAGTGAAATGACTCAAATTAAAACATAGTGTACCCAGATATTTCCACGATCTTGGCTCTTGTTTAATTTTAGAAGCAAACATGAGATACAAGTATCAGAAGTTGTTCTTGTAATAATTATGTGAATAGCTTGGTATTCAAACATATTCGTTTTGATATATGTGACCAGACACCACGAAATGAGTCACATGTCGCAAAATTGAGCAATTAAGTTACATACAGCATTAACAAGCAGAATGTTTAGGCTTTAAAATGATACCCACATTGTTTAATTCCCTCACAAATGACGGAATTGTTACGCTTTTAGCACAGATACTCTTGCTGCTTGAAATAGTTTTTTTTTAGAAAAAACAGCTTAAAATTTTTTTGAGGTTATGAATCCATAGCAACCAAAGTTCTATAATAATATAAACAAGGGTTGTTGCTGGTTACAAGATGAAAAAATCTACAAGTTATATCCCAAATCTATAGATATTTTACCATCTTGATATGGAATAAAATATACACTCTTCAAAAAAAGAAACACAAAAGAGAATTTTCAGATTTGACATATATAGTATTCAAATGAATTGAAATCACAATGTCATCAATGTACATATATGAAAATTCGGCTCTATGACACATTGGTGTATGGTACACCAGTCTCGAAATTTACAGTCCCATCTGCCTACACAACTGTCAACCAGGTGGAGCCAAAGTCAATACCTTGTGTGACCACCTCTTGCAGCCAGAACTGCGCGACATCGCCTGGGCATGGAACGAATCAATCGTTGGGTGTTCCTCTGTGGAATCCTTCCCCACTCTTCCTGCAACATGTGGAACAGCTGATCAAGGGTCACTGGTTGACTTTGGCGCTGACGCACTCGTCTATCGATTTGGTCCCACATATGCTCGATAGAGTTCAAATCCGGAGTTATGGAGGACCTTGGAGTTGTTGTTGGCGAGGTAGTCCACTGTAGCAGGTGCTGTGTGGGGTCGAGCATTATCGTGTTGGAATAGCTCCCTCTGGCGGTCGACAAGCGGAAGGACGTGTCGACGGAGATTATCATCAATGCAGCGGTTGGCTGTCAAATTGCCCCTCACCAGCACGAGTTCTGATTTTCTGTTGTAGGAGATGGCACCCCACACCATGACACTTCCCCCGCCGAATCTGTCAACTTCCCTTATACAGTTGGGTGCATATCTTTCATTGTGTCTCATGTAAACACGCTGTCTGCTGTCACGTCGCCTGAGCACAAAACGTGACTCAACTGAGAACCATAATCTCCTCCAATGTTGCAGATTTAATTGCTGTACTCTGTTACACCATCGGGCCCGTTGACGCTGATGTAGACGTGATAAGAAGCGGAAAAACTTTGGGTCGTCTTTCTAAGATTCCAGCCTCTCTTAGACTGTTCCTGATTGTCTGGTCGGACATTCTGCGGGTTCCAAACTGTTCTTGGGCTGTGTCACGTGCAGTATGATGGCGATCATGCAAATGAGATACCCGGATGTATCGCTCTTCAGCCCGTGTGGTGACTCGAGGCCTCCCCGATCTTGGACGGCCATTTACAGTATTGGTATGGACATACCGATCCCACAAACGTGTTATCGAGCTAGGATGAACGTTGCAGGTCCTCGCAATGACACTCTTGGATTCGCCAGCTTGTAAACGTCCAATGGCAATATTTCTGTCGGCTGCGTTGAGACGTGGCATGTTCTTCGATCCTAACTTTCGATAATTGTCACAAAT
>JAVFBX010236110.1:0-10611 GCA_034783855.1 Mopalia kennerleyi | reverse complement strand
CATATTCTCGGATCACAAACCTTTATTCAGAACGATGACCATAAGACAGCGTTATGCAGACTGTATATTTCCATATTCTCGGATCACAAAGCTTTATTCAGAAAGATGACCATAAGACAGCGTTATGCAGAATGTATATTTCCATATTCTCGGATCACACAGCTTTATTCAGAAAGATGACAATGAGACAGCGATATGCAGACTGTATCTTTCCATATTCTCGGATCACAAACCTTTATTCAGAACGATGACCATAAGACAGCGTTATGCAGACTGTATATTTCCATATTTTCGGATCACAAAGCTTTATTCAGAAAGATGACCATAAGACAGCGTTATGCAGACTGTATATTTCCATATTCTCGGATAACATGTGCAAACCTTCATTCAAAAGGATGACCATAAGATAGGATGACTTTTTAGTCTCAGTGTTATGCAGACTTTATATTCCCGAGCACTCAGATCACAAACCTTCATTCAGAACGATGACCATCAGACAATATTGTACAGACTTTACAGTCTCGTGCTCTCGGATCACAAACCTTTATTTTGAACGTTGACCAAAGGACATTGTTATGTAAACTTTAATAATCCCGTAGTCTGAGATCAGAAACCGTCAAAATTTAATAGCACTATAGGCTCAATATCAAATTTTCAAATTAAAGTTGTCATCGATATCTCAAATGTTGGTAATATAGAGGGAGATTTAAACACGTTTCGAAATGGATTCCATTAAATTTATTGTACCTTGGAACGTTAGAATGAGTTGATGTGTCAACGTGTCAACATAATTACATGTACAGGAAATAACCAATAGACCTGCCATATTTATTAACGGGTGAATAATCCGTCCGGCCTGAATCAGAATAGTTTTCTAAGAAAGAAACCTTATCTTAGGTGATGCTGTGGCTCATTTTGTTACCATCACGTACCATATAGCTTTTCAACGCAGACTGGCTCCACTTTTAACCACAGTTTAATTCAACCCAGCCGCTTCAAAATTTGAAAATGTGATATATAGGTCAACAAAAAATGGAAAAAAATTCATTTCACAATTAATGAACTTGTTATTATCTATATAATACGCTAATTTGTTTGATTTGGGTGACTCTCTTATCTTTAACAAAAGAAGTGGACGGGTCTACAGCTAAATGACATCGTAGCATAGTCCCGGTGTATTTATACAGCTGTAAATCACTGACAATTTACGCCGTTTTAGCGAATATCAGAACATAAAAATGGTTCTTGTTTATGAACAAGCGGGCCCGCTTCCGGTTTGAATCGAATGGCTGTTGCTAACAGAGATTAAAGAAAACAAATTTGACTGGTAACGGTACTTCTCATTCTGAATAATTTGGCATAGCAGTTTGACATTACACATCAAATAAATCAGAGAGGATATCATGAAATGTAGAGCTTCGGGGTCCTGTCACAAATTCCGGACGGTGGCTTTCAAACCTTTACGCTAATCCGACCAAGCCTTTGTTTCCCACAGTGTGACGATCAGCATGTCAAACCCAGACCTGTAAACTCCACAGAGTAAACGTGTAAGAGAAAACCTAGCAAAGACAATTGGACAGTTGTCTGAGGCGTCTTCCTCGCATGATACCCCAGATCAAAGGCTCGTCTGTCAATTTCACTGCCTAACCTCATTGAAATCCGATCAGTAAAAAACGCCATAGAAAATCGAATCAAACGGAATTTAACTGTATTTTGACATGTCTGTGACACCATCGTTTTCTGGTAGCCAGGACGGGCAAAGGTATTTGGTTGTGACTTGGATGGTCTTTCAGTTCGAGTCTAACTGACCAAGCTTCCTCGCAGGTCTATTCATAGATAAAATGACCGGAAGTAACGTGGTCATAAACTGGAGAACATTATAGTATTTACGATTATTATTTGTTTTCTTGATTGTTTTACTGGATCCACAGGATTTAAATATTGCACCAGATAAAAAGGTTTAGAAAACCAGCGTCATGCCACCAATTAGCTCAGAACACATGGTAGTGTGGCTCTTAACCAAACACAGCTACGCCGTTTTGAAATTTTGATAACAAATAACACTTTAAGGAACCTTTATTCTTTAGTAACGGAAATCAAGATCAAACTAGAAATGAAGAAAATGTTAACAATCACGTGATACTATAGATTTGATTGCAGTTAATTGGCTATCTGGAGATATTGCGGCTAATATATCAACGACACCAAGACAGATTTGTATTAAGCAAAATCTGATATATTAATAAAAAGGAACAAAATGTTTATAGTCAAATGATTTTATTGAGTTGATTGGAGGAAACCGTACTGTTTGAAAGTATTCACGTAAACATATCATTGACACATTTTATGAAACCAAAACTGACCAATCAAGTCTTCGAGACGACATGGCAGCCAAATGGGCGATGGAAACAACACCCAACTTATCTGGCAACAAACGATGAACTGAAACTGAGACACGATGAAATAATATAAGAAAATGTTTTATGGCTGTTCAACGCCTGGATTTATCAATAAGTAACTAGGCGGTGCACCATCAAGCGCCAATTTCAAGCCCAGTAGCTTCACAACATTGTTGCAATGTTGCTCGCTTGTCAATAAATCCAGAAGTTGAATAATTATAGAGGAGGTTTGTATAGTTACTACCCTATAACTTCCAAATACAATCAGTATGGTGCCGCACGACAGAGTAGGCAGATGAACAAGGCACAACACAAATCTAAATCGCCCTATCAATACATAACTCCTATAAAGTGTTAAATGGTGAATTCGTGTTGGTCAACTTTATTCACAATAATTAATACCATTGATAATCATTTATAACAAAATATCAATTTAGAACGATTTATTGATTTGTTTACTTTGGAAAGTAACACTTTCCCGAAAATAAGTTTGATGAAATTTAAGTTTGCAATAACTGATAAGGCTATTGGCGAAATCACTAAATGCTATGCGCTGGTCCACTCGAAAGCATTCTAAATTTTCACAGGCTTTTCTATTCATGATGTTTTTGAGCTATTATTGGCTTTCAAATCCCGTTATACCCTATACGATAAAATGAAAAAAAATAAAAAAAACGAAAGTTAATGGAAAACACAGGAAACCGGAAAGACCTGCAGCATTCAAATTGTTAGAGTTAAAAAAATGTGAATGCGCCCTCTTGAGCTCTATCCTTAAGTTAATCAATCAATTAATAAATAGAAATGATATGTCGTTGAAAGTCCAGGCAGAAAATCTCTGCTTAACAGCTCTGGCTTAATTCCCGCTCATTCGGTCCATCTCCAGTTATGTTAATTGCTGGCCAGCTATCCGTGTTTCTTCAATGGCCGTGTCTTGTATGGCTGTCGTGGTAATTTTATGTTTTATTCAGGACTAAAAAGAGCAATTTGTGGACGTCTATCAGACGACATCTTCTCTGCTTGTAGGTTTGTATTCATTTGGAGATTCTATTCATTTCACGCTGTCAGTTAATATGACTCTAACTTCGGAATGTATCAACTGTGGGGAAGACTCTGTCATATAGCAAAAGAATAATGCAATGGGCAAATTCATAGATTTCCCCACTAGAAATATTCTTTTAAGTCCGTAAAATATTCCATTATCCAGCTGATTAAATTAACATTGATTGATCATGGATAGAATAAACTTAGCATGTTTATAACACGTTCTAATTTTGTTGAACATAAGAACTAGATTGTTGTTTAGTGAGCTATGGGAGATAACTGCGACTACGAATTTCTGAGATACGCCTAATTATCCTTGTGTAAATTATCAAATACCTACAACTCTCACTGGTTCAGTAACAGTTCAAATTATTCGTGTGAAACATTTTAATAAAAATGTCCTCTATTCACGGACCATACGCAGCTCTTCCGATATAAACTAATACTGGCTTCATAATCTGAGTACATGTATGTAGATGTATATTAAATCTAACCCGAGTTAAAACACTGCGGACTGAATAAATAATAGGATACAGTGCCATGCGGAAAGAGTTCAATGACTGCGACAACCTAAATCAAAAATGTAAACTTACTTGGAGTTCATGCACCGTGGCAATTAACGGAGAGCATATTTCCGCTTACAGCCACTATACACAAAGCGTAATTTGGTCTTAACCCTTTAAACCCTAAGTACCTGTTAACAGGTACCTATTAACCGGCCCTTTCTTATGACATTAAAATGTATATGTACTGATGGGTGAGGGAATCCAGGGTTCAAAGGGTTAAGGGCTGTTTTGTGTTGTTTCTACATGTAATAAGTTTTACTTTAAATTTGAGAGGGAGCCTGTTGTTTGAGTGGGTGCTACCAAAGCCAAGAGGCAATAAAAAGCACCTCCGTTCTGTCGTTCTATATTGCCTATTTCTTGTATCTTGTTCTTATAGTGAGTGACAGGACTGTGGTTTCAAACAACGTTTTACATGTTCTCTTGTATTTTGCAGTCGTTGTTGGCGGACATAGCCCGTCTAGAAGGTCAGTTAGCTGATACTAGAAGAATGCTAGAGAAGGAGACTTTAGAAAGGGTAGAGTGTCAGAACAGGTTACAGACCCTGAAGGAAGAACTCGCTTTCAAGTCACAGGTCCATCAACAGGTGAGAGATTTATTGCCATCCTTGAAATGGTGCATGGTTGTGAGGGTGGGCAAGTTATACTGTAAATCACCGTAAATATCATTTGTCAATATTTAGTATCTTGAAAGTATTCTTGCAATTAAACTGAGAAGTCCTCGTCCTTTCCAGCTGCAAGGTGTCTCCCTGACAAGAAACCTTGATATGTGAATTATTCTTTTTTAAAATTATCATGTGGTCATTTTTTTTTTGAAAATCTTATTTATTTCTGTGTAACCCTGTGTCCCTCACAATGGTGATTATTGACATTTTGACTGTTTATCAGGAACTGAATGAATCCCGAACTCGTATCACGACGACTATGGAGGAGGTCGACGGGCGTATCCAGGAGGACTATGATGCTAAATTAGCGGATGCTCTCAGAGACATGAGGGCAGAGCTGGATGAACGGTCATTCATGGTGAAAGAGGAGATAACTACCATGTATGAGTCTAAGGTCAGTCTGACAATATGTCATTAGTTAGCAGAACAAATCTTTGCTTTAACTTCCAAAGTTCCAAGTCAATTTTGTTCAGCATTGTGAGATGTTTTGCTGATGGTGGTATTTATTATAACTCCATTAAACTCGCAAGGACATGTTTTATGTAAAGACCACGTACATGCGACTACAGCAGTTATCATTGCTCTCTGAGTTACAAGTATGGAGCAAACAGTTAGCAAAAGGAAATTAACGTCTCACTTTCATTTGATAAAGTTTTGACATTTTTTTCGACAATCTATCAGACTCGTGGTCGAGGTTTAGTCACTTTAGTGGAAGTGTGTGCTTTTAATAATCCTACTTCGATTTAGCGTTCACAGGATCAAGTCTCCTGTCGACACTCAGTTATAAGAGTGAGTGACACTATGTGGCTCCGGCTATTGTGGGGGTAGAGTTTACGAGGTTTACGTTATACCCCAATCAAAGTAATCAACAATCTGTTTAACTAGAAACCAGTTTTTATACATTTTACCAGAATTATTTGAAACATTATATTGAAGTACAGCATATATATTTGTTATGATTTTATGAACTTAATGTTGTTAAATGATTTGATCAGATGAACGAGCTAGAGAGCAGTGCCCAGCGTAGCCGTGATGCAGCTCAATATGTGCGTGAAGAACTGCACATGTCCAAGAGACGAGTGGATGAACTGTTATCAGAGGTCACTAAACTCCGAGCTCAGGTATGTTCAGCTGACCTTTTCTCTACACACCTCTTTCAATGTACCTTATAATATAGTGGCTCATTATTAAAAACATTGTCTAAAAGAGAACATTTCTAGTGACTGTGCCTTGAGTACGACGTTAAACACCAATCAAACAAACAAAAAACAATCTAGTTACTGTGCATGGGGTGTTATATCCTGCAGTTAACTCTTTTTGTTTTGTCCCACAACCGCTATGCCCACTCAAGGAATTACCCCAGATTGTGCTTTGTGGGTGGTTGACTTAGGCACAAAACTTTTTCACAAAGTAGTAATTGAAGTGGCCCGCGGCTTTAGCTTAGCGAGCAGTTTGTTTGAAGCATAACAATGATGTCTTTACTTAGCTAGTGTTAATTACTGTTGAAGTACATCAATGTGATATGAGTGAACTACCCTTGAGTATTGCCCAAAACACTAATTAATACATTTATAATTGAGTGCAGGAACATCCTAATATAAAATATTTAACCACTGAGAAGTACAGGTTAAAGGTAAAATAGAATCCATTCTAAATAAATCTGGGAGCTGCATGTAAAACCATATGACATCCAGATAAAAACAGTTCTTTATAGGAGAATTCCTTGAGAACGACGTTAAACCCCAATCAAACAATTATAAGAGAATTTATTATGTATCTATATTTTATGAAGAAAGAATAAGATAAGGTTGTAATTGTGAGGATTGTTTAAATGAGAAATTAAAATTTAAACAACACTAATTATTATTTACGCACATTTCCCCTACATTTCAGAATGAAGAATATGAAAGTCGTATCCGTGACCTTGAGGCCCGTCTTTCTCGTGAACAAGAAGAGCACATGTCTAATTTGCGTAAGAAGGATGAGGATATACGTCGTCTGCGAGATCTTCTCGATGAACAGATTCAAGAGTATGCCTCACTGGTTGACATCAAGGTTAAACTAGACATGGAGATTTCTGCCTACAGGAAACTGCTGGAAGGAGAGGAGGCCAGGTTCGTTTCTGTTCAGCAAATTCCATTTATATTTTTATTGTAATAAATGCTAAAAAGCTAGTATAAACTCAAGGTGATTCCAGTAAAAACCATTTGTTGTAACTGACAGACCAGTGTGAAGTTTTATTACAATCACCGGTGAATGACAACACAACACAAGTCACTTTTTACATATTCATCAATTTAAGGTTGTTCCTGTGACGGTCTTTAAAGGTCTTCCCAAATGGTTGATACCTAGAAAACTTATAAAAAATGTCCACTGGACGATTTTCAATTCATTTCATAAAAAAAATCTGCAACTTTTGGGGAAATTGGGATTCAAACATTTACATTTATTAGCACATACAGCTCAGCGATAGCCAGTGACGTCACAAGGGGAAGAAACATGTGACTAGTATCTATAGAAATGTCGCCGCCATTTTATTATTCTCCAGATTTTTGCCCCAACTGTTCAGTCTTAGCAACGAATCGTGTATTTCCGGTACGGACTCGGCATTATCCGACTCTGATTGTTCCGAATGGAATTTCCTCTGCTTACGTCACAGCTTAAATAACTTGTTTGCCAAGTTGCAAGTTTGTAAATGAATGGAAAAAAATCTACTAATTGGAAAAATTAGGGATATTTTTTTCAAATTAGTTGGCTATATTATCTTTGGAATTGAGTCACTTTAAATCTGATTTAAAACCCATTTGGGAAGACCTTTAGACAGACAAAACAATATTTGTTATGGCTGATGAGTAATCAGTTGATATTTAGTTCTTTTCCACTCTGTATTAACAGCACCTACTTGATAAATAGGAGGCTGGAGTAGCATTACTTATACTAGTGGGTTAGAGCTGTTTGAGTACTGGAGGAAGATGAAGTTTCTAACTAAGACCTAGTGTCAATTACTTTGTGAGTACATCAGAGTCCTAAATGTGAAATACGCTTGAGCACTGCATAGAAGATCAATGAATGAATCAATATAGTGGTGAGAACAGTGGGATTTTCGTCTACTTCACTGGGATATTTGTGAAATATCCTTCAAACAAAAAACAGAACAAACAAACCCAACTGTGTAATACTAATTACTATGGTCAAATTAACAAATCGGCAAACATTTGTATATTTTATATTTGTAACTTGTACACAGGTTGAATCTGTCTTCTGAATACGAGTCCACGCCTCGCCGTACCCCCTCCAGATCCATTGCCAAGAAACGTAAGCGTACAGGTCTCGTGGAGGAGGAGATCACACAGTCCAGCTCTAACAGTGGTTACAGCGTGTCCTCATCAGCCACCAGTGCCGTGGAGATCAATGAAACCGACACTGATGGCAAATTCATCAAACTCTTTAATAACTCTGAGAAGGTGAGACAGGTTTCACTTTTAAAAATATCAAACTTTCTGACTATGGGCAGTTTGTTTGCAGTGTACTAATACTTTCTTTACTGGGTATATGAGTGAATCACACAATGTGGCTCCTGGAATTGGTGGGTTGGTTTTCGCGAGGTTTCCTCATAGTTTTCCTCATAGCTTTCATTAGGCAGAAACAGTTTGAAGTGAACAATCCCTTGTCATAAGTAACATACCCTTGACTAAAACGTTTAACCCCAATCAGACAAACGTAGCGCTGGGTTGATTAAATTTTTGAGTCTTCCTGTTGCCTTTGTGCTCTCCGCGCTAAGGGGCAACCTGATGTGTTTGTGGTGTCTTAATTTTGTGTCAACAGAAGAAAACATACTACATTTAATGACTGTGTTTGTGTGGAGAACAGCACAGTGAAATACTCTTCAGCCAGGAATTACACATTAGTCACTTCTTTCTCTGGGAAAGAAATTTGTCTGTCTGGGATGAAATATATTGAATAATCTGGTTGTGTTTATGATAAAGTTGACATTGTTTCCAGTGATGTCTCACCTGGTGTTAATTTCATTGTATGTATCAGGACATCCACCTGGGAGGCTGGCAGATCAAACATGTGGCTGGGGAGGAGGAGACCACGTATAAATTTCACCGAAGCTCAAACATCAAGGCTGGACAATACGTGACAGTAAGTGATTGTTAGTCGGATCCTCTATCTCTACCTGGATATTGAAATGTTGCGCCAGGAATAATTTTATTAAAATCTTGCTATTTATTTTAAAGACTTAGTTCAAGATTTTCAATAGTCTTAGTCCATTCGCTATTGTGAATAAATCTAAGAAATAATTGTAGCTCTACATTTTTAATTGGCCTGGACATTTTGTATTGAAGGCATTTAGGTTTTTACTATTATTTGCATTCAGTGTTTTTTGGACATCAAATTTTTCATTAAAAAGACAAAGCAAAGTGATCATAAGTGGCATTGAAAACATTATTTAATACCAAGCAAATTAACCAAACCATTGGAAAGATTAAAAATTGTGGACAATAAAAAATATATTCACATAGCACAAGTGTTTGTTTAAAAATGTACATTCATGTAATTCATGAATTATAATACTGTCCCTCTGGTTGGATATTTGTGCTCATTAATAATCTTACAGTCTGCTGTACTGGAACATTATTTCCCCAACACAACATTTAATATCTCATTGCACCTTATGGCTCGTATCAGTTACTGTTTACTGTTAGAAATACACCACCACCATATCCATACAAGTGAAATTCATTGGAGTATAAGATAAGCACCGATCAATTAATCACTCAATTATGACTTGTTATGTTACAGGTATGGAGCTCCGACAGTAACCAGACACACACCCCGCCCACTGACCTCGTTATGAAAGGTCAGAAATGGGTCCTTGGTGACGACATGAAGACCACACTGAAGAGTAATAATGGAGAGGTCAGATTATAACCATTCATTGACTAACATTAATAACTATCTGATACTGGACTGGGGTTGTCCAGTCGCTATAGAGAGAGATATATTTGCTACTCATTTACCTGACGATGCCATCTAAATCAATCACATGATTGCTACAAACAAAACTATATTGACGGTCAGTAGCACCAGGTGGAAGTCCTGGATCATGCTGCAGACATCACCTTGTGTAAAGAACTGTAAGAAAACTGTTCCCATCTGTGTATATTCCTGTGTTTATCATGGCTAGAGTTTTGTGATGGTACTACAGTAACCAGAATCTCACTAGGTTGAACTGATTGGAGTTTATGTCTCACAGATTTATCTCCCTTCTTTTTCTCCAATAATTCCACTCTACAGCCATTGATTAATGTATCTCAAATGCACTTGTCATTTTATAGGGTTTCCTCTCTGTTTTACTGTATTTAATTAAGTCAGAGTGAGACATTCTGCCTTCCTATCATTGAGTATGAGTGTAAAACTCAAATATTCCAAAATATTAAGATTTTTTACACAAAAATCAGAGTGAAAAACTAGTCACATTTTGGAAAAACAACCTCCAATTGTAGCCTATATATTTTTCTGAATTGATAACACAAGTGAGGTTTGATATAATACACTGGATCACATTGTGAAATTTTGTAAAAGAAACCTATTAAATATAATTAACTGCCTTTTTGCAGGAGATGGCTGTCCGTGAATTAAGTAAGAGTAATTTAGCGTCCATGAGTATGTACAGAACCTCTTATTCAGGTGGCAGAGATGGAATTGAGGTGAGTACCTGAAATCTTAGCTACCCAAGACATTAACTATATTATGATGTATAATGGAGATCTAGTCTTTCACTGGACCAGAAATGGGGCCAAATACGTTTGTATTAATATTTAACTGTATTTAAATACTTTTTTTGTAGTATTTGTATTTGCCATTCCAAAATAAAAGTATTTGTATTTTTTGAAAAAAAAAACTTTGTAAAAGCATTTCAAAAATCAAATACTTTAAA
>JAVFBX010236099.1:0-10611 GCA_034783855.1 Mopalia kennerleyi | reverse complement strand
CCACACCACAAAACCTCCACCCTCCCTGGCACCACCACTGACCAGAAATACCGGATAATGTTTTTCCCACGCTTCGCGCAAAAATACTTTGTGACATTTCAGCGACATCTTGTTTGTCAGAACGTCAACTTGGATGTTTTAATAACTTTCAGCCATTTTATTTGGATAAGAAAAACAAAAAGGCCATGGCTTATCTTTACGTATTTCCCTTGCTTTTGTTCTAATGGATATTATGGTGTTGTATTCAGACGATTTAAAGGTATATAGTTCAAATGTGAACAGGTAAATAACACAATTAGATGTTTTCATTCGCCGTCATAAGTAACGTCCTAAAGAGACAAGTGACGCGGCGGGTGAAAACTAATTTCGGGGCGGATAGAAATTTATTTCGGGCCATGTATAAATTAATTTCGGGGCAGGTGAAAATTAAACATAAATTAATAATACAAAATAGAAAAAAATATGTTCATGTCCTTTATGAGCCACCGTAGTAAACATAGCGTTATAAAGTGATGCTGTGGAATAAAAAATAAGCTTGCAATAACATTGTGTCCCTTCCATCCTCCTTATAGATTATTTCAAACGACAGTCTGATGTTCACTTCTTTACTGCAAAAATGTTAACCTGAAGTTATGCAAATATTTAGGTATATACATGTATGTGTATATATATGTATATATATGTATATGGTAATAAATATATATATATGTCACGAACACGCATTATAAAACAGGGTTCATACAGTGCAGTTGGTCGATACAAGGTAATCACCTTCAACATCTCGAAAAAAAAAATACGAAAAAAATAAAAACAGGAAAAAAAATCCCAAACATGTTCAACTTTAGGTCAAGTTCGCATCACATTTGTTTTCACATGCTTTGTTTGAGTAGAACTGGATGGATTGTATCGACATATCGCAGAGTGTTTATATGCATATGTATTATAGGCCCTTTATAAGTTTGTATGAAGTATGTTAATATGGTGAATAAACTAAACTAAGTATTGCCCCATTATGACACTATAGCAATCTCTAAAAGATAAGTGATGTCACATTATGACACAATATCAATCTCAAAAAGGTAAGTGATGTCACATTATGACACAATAGCAATCTCTAAAAGATAAGTGATGTCACATTATGACACAATATCAATCTAAAAAAGATAAGTGATGTCACGTTATGACACAATAGCAATCTCTAAAAGATAAGTCATGACACAATAGCAATCTCAAAAAGATCAGTGATGTCACATAATGACACAATAGCAATCTCAAAAAGATAAGTGATGTCACATTATGACACAATGGTAATCTCAAAAAGATAAGTGATGTCACGTTATGGCACAATAGCAATCTCAAAAAGATAAGTGATGTCACATTATGACACAATAGAAATCTTTAAAAGGTAAGTGATGTGACATTATGACACAATAACAATCTTTAAAAGATAAATGATGTCACATTATGACACAATAGCAATCTCAAAAAGATAAGTGATGTCACATTATGACACAATAGCAATCTTAAAAAGATAAGTGATGTCACATGATGACACAATAGCAATCTTAACAAGAAAAGTGCTGTACGTCACATGTAGGATTAGGTTATACAGGGGTATGAAGCTCGGCCTTGTCCAGGCCCAATACTCATAAAAACAGGTACTCGGTACTGTTCTCATTCATCAGTTTCCGTAAAGTTTCCGGAACACTGGTAAGTTCGACAGCATGTCTGAACAACCTCGGCCATTCCCGTAACGTAAAAAATCTCTAATGGGGAGCTTTATTCCAGGGGAGGTAACTTGCATGGATTTACGTTCATCGTATGACTAATTTATCCACGTTATTATTGTTTACATCTGAAGGCTATTCTTGTGTTGATATGATGACGTCATTGGAGTTACATTATTAATAAAATGCTTACAGCGGACGAGATTTGAATGATTTGCAACAAGTCATACATAAAAAAGGAATGGTGTTTTGTTTAAATGTGATTCTACCCGAGAAACAGGCTTCGTTGATGTGTGTTTTTTTTAATACAAATGCGCGGAGTACTTTGGTTGATTGCCACGCATGCGCACAAAATATCTGGCATATTTAACATTTCACGTGTTCGTGTAATATTATTGCTTCCATTAACCCCTGAGATGTACCGGTACGGAAAGTGTCCATAGATGCTTCAACATGGCTCGACAGCTGTCAATGCGCATGTGCATTACTATGGTGATAGATAGCTCATGAGAGTCTCACTCCTTCGCGATTTTTTCCGCAAAAACATATAAATATTCGACATATACGGCATGTGAATATATAACAACGAACATTAACTTCTCCTCTAATTATATTCAAAGTCGGTTAGGCGGGAAAACGAGTATAATTGAATCCAATCACGCCTTGAATGAGTTGGTAAAAAATAATCCAAAATATTAAAATATACTATTTGCTTGATTTTCGCAGTTTTTGCAGTCTAAAAAAATAATCGAAATATTAATTTATCTGAATTGTGAAAGAAACTAGACGAGCATTAACATCTCTGTGACTGTTCTACATGGTTGACAAAGGGGTTAATGAAAAAAACTGCCTTAGTGGTTTAAGACACCAAAAGAGTCCCGATCGCTTCCTCTTCCTTCAGTCGGCCGCCATTTTTTTTCTTCCGCGAATACAAGATTTTTCTAGTTCAACATTAGATCGTTTTTGACCTTTCTCCGAGTTATAATAATACTTTATACGGAATTAAAGATAGTCGTTTAGATGCACTTAAATCTTTTTATTTCTGAGAACAGCTGTTAAATGTAAATATTAAAGACTGAACTCAAGCAATTTTCTTTCAATGCCAATATCATCTTCGTTTGCAAACCGGTATAGCATCTCGCCAGTTCCCGCGTTCTGCGAGAGAATTCGTGATTTCATCGGCAATTTAAGTTCAAAACTAACTGTTACATATCCCCGTGTATTGTAATTATATTGTAATCCCAGGTGTTACACTCTTCCCTTGGTCGCCTTGAAGGATTTATTTCTCGTTCGATATGACGATTTGAGCAACTTGTTATAACATTGAGACTTTATTTTTGCAGCTTATACCTTTCTAGTAATATACAGGGCTATACAGAAACATTATCTGGTTGATGGATGTATCAGTCATTTCCTAGTTCGTCTGATTTCGTTGGGGTTCCTTCATTCGTGTATGGATATGCTCTTTATATATGATGATATCATCAGCGACCACATTAATATGGATACTTGTGTCTTCAGATAGGCAAAAAAAAAAAAATCTATCTAAAATAGATCACCCACCTCGAGTCTGTGTCGTGCAATCAATTTTACCTCTCGTCTGTTAATCTCGTCATAGGCGATTTTACACATAAAAAACCTTCAAGAGGTGAAATACTGATGCTCATTATCAGTTAAGTTAATTCCTGGTAAGCTGCGTACTTCAAGTGATAAAGTTTCTGTTCAGGTATCCGCTTAAGAACATAAACCTAATCGGCTTGTTAGTCTATTCTATGACAACTACTAAAGTACCTACACGATCTTAGGGATGTAACTAATTCCGAAAGCCGTGTGAAGCATGGAGTTGCATACAAACTTGTTAGGCACTATTGCATATGGATTCTTCTCGTTGGAATACACACTTTGACTCACGTTTGCCTACACACGTTTCAGTGGCGATTGTGTACACATATTTGTCGCGATTGTCCCCATCACTATGGTCATGCTTCTTACGAGGTTAACTAGACTTTGGAGCAATTATTTTTATGACATCCATATTCTAATCTTGTGCATAGTTACGTGTGCTAAACAAAAATGGCCTTGTATTTTTTCGGGGCAGTGGGGTAAGCGGGTGAGGGGAGTTCACCACATAAATTATTCTATACTGTCAGTTGCTGTAGATGCTGATGCTCGCCCTCCACTGATAGGCTGTGTTTCTGACATTAATATTCGTAATGGAAGACGACAGAGTATTATTACCTGAATACAGACAGCACAAGTCTGTTGAAC
Organism: Mopalia kennerleyi; assembly: GCA_034783855.1. Lineage (NCBI taxonomy): Eukaryota > Metazoa > Mollusca > Polyplacophora > Chitonida > Mopaliidae > Mopalia > Mopalia kennerleyi. The sequence goes on along the minus strand of JAVFBX010236099.1, from coordinate 6,616 downwards.
GAGTGCTGTTTCACATTCAGTTTTCTAACAGTAAATACAAAGACAGATGTGGCCAGAGATTCTTCTTTAGAGAGAGAAATTACTACTTCTAGCGGCAAATTACCCGGAATATCAGTAAAGATAGACAGGCTGGATCTGGCTCATTGGGACTTAAAATCATGAAATCTTCTGCAGATAATAATGATAATTTATGAGGATATGATTCAACCTTTGGTATTTAGTCTGTGTCGTTATGCCTGTGGATGACATTTAAACGCTCGACCATTATGTGGCTACAAGGAGTTATATAGAGTTGACATCATCTCCCGTATTGATGGATTTACCTTTTAAGCTTTTACCCTTTTCCTCAACATTTGCATACTTTTTGTCGAACCAGGATTATATATTGATAACGAGGAAACTGATACATTTAAATTAATTCGAATAGCACAGGGGTTGTTCGGAAAATATATATCTAAAAAAATATTTAATAACATTTCACAAATGTTACTTTAGATCCGTCGCTAAAATTGTTTCTATTCCCTAAGTTTACGTGTCTAGGTATATTATAATGTATGAATTAATTGTTCTCTACAGTATGTACCATTGGCGGATAGAATGCAGTTTCGTACGACAAAAAATATGCGGCAAAATTGGATCTTTTTGTTTTGAAATTGAATATTTGCGCTTTAAATGGATGAATCTTTAATATTTTGGGGCAAAACTTAATATTATATTCAATCTACGGACAGCAAAGCGACATGTAGATTTGGCTTCTGTCCATCCCGGTATACTCAATGCTTGCACTGTCAGGAGTGGTAAACGGCCCTAACCCCGCAGGGGTGTGATTCAATCAATAGAAGAGCATTGTCACGAATACAATCATGTATGTTAGTGCATTGTATGTAGTCCCTACAAGCACTAGGCCTAAAGTCCTGCATGCAAGCTACAAACCGTTGTGGCTACATTATTTTACTGGTTTCACCACAGACTATCTGCCATTGCGCAATTTTTGGTGGATGGGAAAAGTTCATTAGAAAATGTTATTTCCATATAGCATATATACATATCATTATCACAGACGCAACCAAGTATATTTGCGGGTTGTTGCTGAAGCTCAGAAAAAAGTCTCATAGAAGAAAGATGAACTCAATTCCATTCCCAAAATGGAATATAGTTGGTGAGGTTGTTATATTCAGGCGGATGGATCCGGGTCCCAGACGTGAATTGGCCGAAGAAAAAGGCGCCTGTGGGTCTGACCTGGCCAGGAAGCACCTGGGGACAAATACTGGTCCGGTATGAAATGAAAAGGAGAAAATGATGGTCCATGTAATCTAATCTTTAACAGGACTGGAAGCTTGTCCTTCTAGTCGAGTGTACGTGGATAGATATGAAACAGGTATCTCCTTCACCGCAGCTACATAACTGCCTACAATCCCATTAGTGTCATGTCACTCAGTAGCTGAGGAGAAAAAACGAGATCGCCATTACCGTTTTCGAGGAAATTCAATAAGAAAATCTGGTTACGCCGTTACTGCAGGCTAGGGAGACTCCAGCAGCTTCGTCGAACAACGAAGAGTCACATATAAATATCACAGCGACTCTTCTAGGTCGAGGGAACAAACTAGTTAAGTGTCGCTAATAAAAAACACGAAATTTTCTTGAAAAAGTCAAACAGCATCTTTCCGATATTACATCAGCCAGAGCACTGTTTTGTAAGAATGACAACGCGTTTTACTGTTCAAACATTAATCACCTGTGGCGTGGAATTTACACAACGTCCATACAGAACCTAAAGGAAATGTATGATGGTGTAACAGATAGCTCACATTAAAGACCAGTCCACCTTTTATTTCCTGCTCTACGACTCTTTTTACATTTTTCTCCTACAGGAGATCTCATATTCATACCTCTATTCTAATCCTCTTGATTTTATTTTCGTTACTTTTGGGATGACACTTCCTTAGTTAGAACAGATTCTAGTTCGGTATCTTGCAGCTTGAAACCCGTCTGGGAATCGAACCCACGACCCCCAAAAGACGCAAAAAACATTTACTCCTCTTAATGTTCATCTCAAGGTCTCCAGTTAGTTTCAGCATTTTACTTTCAGACGAAAGACAATGGAATAAACCCAGTGGGAACGATATGAAGGAATTGTTGCAAAAGTGTTGCCTCGGTTAGCGAGTTAAAGTCACACCGCATAATGCCAGTTAATGGTACTGTACACTCGTGCCGGGGTTTGTTTTAAAACCCATTGCAATACGTTACAAATCAATATGAAGCCAATCTCCTATGTGGAAAACCGCCAAGTATTCAGCAGCAAACAGCTTTCTGAGGGCTTCTCTAAATTTCTGAGACGACCAAAAAAATATACAAAAAATAGATAAATATATTGGACAGTAAAGTGAAAGAAAGCATATCGATTCAAACTGAACACACTTTTTTGGTCATGAATCTGTTCAAATAGGGTGTTTTCGGCCCTGTTCCTTCGTCAAATGTGATAGCCGTCTAGCCGCAGCATTATTTTTGACTATGTAAAAACTGATCAACGGATTCTTGTCATTTCTGTGTTATTGCTGTGTTCAGAATGTTAGGTATTACGTGTTTTTATCACCATAATTCTGGTGGTAATTAATATACGTGTTTTAAACTATGTTATGTTGGTGTTTTAATTTTATATCAAGCTATAACAAACGTGTTTCATCTACACATCTTTCTTGCGTTTATAAACATCGTCTTCGTATTTTCATTTATATCCTTAGTCATTGTTCATTTATATAATCTTCGTGACGTTCCCATCATTTTGAGTTTTCGTCTACATCATCTTTGTTTATATCACCTATATACTGGTTTTCATTTGCATCTTCGTTGGTTTCATTTACATTATTTTCTTGTTTTCACTAACATCATTTTCGTCTTTCTCTTTTGCATCATACTCAGTTATATCGTTTTTGTGTTTTCATTTGCATCATCATGGTTTCAGTTATACCATTTACGCGTTTTCATTTACATCATCATTGTTTCATTACATGATTTTCGTATTTTTATTTGCATCATCATGGTTTCATTTACATCATTTTCGTGTTTAAATGTGCAACATCGGGATTTTGTTTTCATTTCTTAATCGTCAGTGTCGTGAGGTATAAACGGTCATGATCGGGCCTGGATTTTTATTTGCTTCATTCTCAGACTGGAAAAAAAGGCCCCAACTGTTCTGTATACGTGCATTGTTCATGTTAATATGTTGTGTCCAATATTATTGGTTGACGGATGCAATTATCTATTCAAATTATTTAGTTCTATAAACCTTATTGATTGAACCGATGGTTTGTGTGTGATTTAACAGGATACTTAAGGGTATTTCACTTATATAGCGACTATGCAGTGCCGTATTTGGTGGAAAATCGGAAAGAATCTTTGTAAAATAGAATATGTCCGCGACACCCGCTCTCAGCGCAATCTTATTTTCTATATGTAACTAGATGGAAGAAATAGCGACGAACTCCTGCTCTATAAAACCGTTCAGAGTAAGACATCATTTAGTGGCGCCTATGTTTCTCGCAAGGGATTTCGTCTTCTCGTTGAAACAACGAACATAGAGATAGTCTATTAACAGCCTCAGACAAAAATCACAATAGGAAGGTTAGATTCGTTAGGCAATTTATTTCTTTGTGGTTCACCAAACTGCCTTGAGCCATGGGCTATCTCAAGATGTGCTTTTCTAAAGGCTGTACCGATGCATATGTAGACAATATATACATATAGTTGCTGGAGTTTGTATCCATTTGCGAATAGAACATAACAGACAAATCAGAATGTAAAAAAAATATACCGCACTTAGTGCCATTCACGAGTGGCGTTGGCCATCTGGTAAACACCCGATAGCAACGTTTATTAGAACAGTAGGAACTGTTTGTATATACAGTACCTGTAGCAAAGACGTATGTAAACTCTGAAACTATTTGTGTATCCATTACAAAGTATGACAAATAATCCAATAGTAAAACGCATGCTTCCTACGGTGATCATGTATTATGTTTATTCCTTTTTCAAGTGTCCTGTTTGTTTATGAGCTGGTAAACTGCATGTAGACTAGTGATTTCTGGTCACATCGCCAAATTCAAAATGGCTTTTTTATTATTTGCATCATTAAGTGTCCGTTGCTTTTTTATTTGTTTAATAGCTTATATATAGATTATCTGATTTTGTGAAAACTTGAGATTAATTGTAAATATGAGGCTTTTTGTTTCCACACGTGCATGTGAGTAGTCAATATATATCATAGCCGATCGATTTGATGTCTAACATTGTATATTTTAACTATGTGCGTGTGATATTCATATTTGGAGTGTTAATGACGAGGCCGTGTCTATGGGTTGTGTATTAATGAGCTAGAGCTGTATAATTCATCCACGTGATAATTATGAATGCAACTTGTTAATGGCAATTTCAGGTGTTAATTGTGGAACGATGTTGTCAACAATGTAGCCTATTTACTCCGATCGCTGCATGCTCCAAACCCATTATAGATCCATATTAATTGATGATAAATAAAGATTGGATACTTGTCTTGACGTCATACACACAGAAGACACCAGCTCCATATCCTGTCAGGAAACACACGCTGATGTAGCAATTCATTGGTGATAGTATTCCGGCAACCAGACTTGTTTATTCTGACCATGAGTGAATGCACAGCACCATCATCTGAATTCTGTTAAACTCTTACCCGATTGTCCAAACACAAACTAACCCGGTACCGTCTTGCTACAAGCCGATTGATACTGACCATTCCCTCATATGATTATTTACCACATTGAAATAATCGATTGCTTTATAAAAGTCAGATGTACCACACATTAATCCCTTATAATGTTACATTGCGTCACCATTTGCAGATAATTAGATGGTCTGTGTTTCAGGTCCCGTCAGTTATCGCGTGCCCGGGATGCGCTCGGGGAAACGTCCTCATATAAAACTTGGTTTTGCGTGTTAACAAAAAACGGTCCGAGATTTGAGTACTCTTTATTAAACGGACTTCCATTGTTAATCGATTCACAAATTAAATATTTAACAGTGAGATAGAAGAGTGACAAACACAATACCAGAATTAATGCAATGTGAGAAATGAAACACTGATCCCTAATTAATTTAATCCCAGCCGAAAACTGTATGCATACATCAAACTCATTAATCACCTGGAAGTCTGTTGTGGAGTTTAGAATGTTATCCTATATTTTAATACTCAATGCGACATTTTGATGAACGTTTAGTGTTCTGTTTATTGAATTATTTTAGGTATAGACCAGCAAAAGAGTACCGTCGGAGGATGATGTTCGGTCTATACAATTTAAATTATAAATGAGAAACAGTATTTCTAAAATAAGAAAAATACAAAAAGCTTACACTGATGTTTACTGAGCCTCTGCGATGTAATAAAAACCACGTTAAACATATCTCAATTTCCATGGTATTCCATATTCAAATTTCAAAATATCCTTTCCGTTTCTTTCGAATATCACTTAAAACTGCTATTCGTTCTTTTTAAAATTTCCCCATTAAATAGATTTAGATATAAGAAAAGTCCCTAGCCAGGTCACTGGCGGTAGTCTTGAATTAGACAATAGAATTTGACAAGGAGGCAATATGGGATATGCAAGAACCTTGCTCTAACAAAGATGTGGAGCCCAATAAGCTGTGTAAATTCGTCGTACTGTGATCACGAATATATTTGAACCAAACTGACTAGATCTGAACAAAACTCAAATTACTGAATTGCTAACTTAGTCCATTGCTAATTTTTTTCATAGCTTGTGTTGCCGACAGAACTATACTTACATATACACTGAGATTAAAACACTCAAATATCCCACCGCCCACTTCTATCAAGTAGGATTAAATTTGATCGGCTATAAAAAAGCTCCATGCTTGTGAAGGAGATTTCATTGGCTGTTTCGATTTCCAGAAGTCTTTATTGCTTCACGTTCAGAGAGAAGGCCGAAAAAAAGAGAAGAGAAAAAACAAATCGGCTGCTGCCAAAGGTTTGCTAGAACCGATCGTTATTTTCAATTTCTCAGTTGAAAATCTGCCCAGTCTTGGATATTTGATACTTTTTTAACTCGATTTGCCACGATGTTTAGTATCGACTAAAGTAATGATATTAATTACACTTTAGACTCTGTGATCTTAATTGATTCATTGCACAACATTATAAAATATCTGGCCACGGACACATGCTGGCTATTATATTAATGGAGTGGATCCTTGGGGCTGACCGTATAAGCCTTGTAAAACTCAGCACATCTTTGATATAGTACCAAAACACGAGTCGTACGCCTAAAATGATATTCAATACTATATTCGCATTACCTTCAACATATGTATTAGGAGACGGAGAGTAAAGTAACACAAAAAATGAATGAAGTTTGAATGCCGAATGACAAGCGCGACATTAAAAGTTTGTGTTAAAATGACGCGGTAACCCAATGTAGCGTTTTATCAATACTTTCTGCTTAAAGTGAAAATTCGGGCTGCAATAAAATGCATATAGGTAAAACGGTCATCATTTCTTGTGTTGAATTATGCTCTCTAATTTTATAATAGAGCTATATCCATTTTATAATTCGATCTTCAACAT
>JAVFBX010236088.1:0-10612 GCA_034783855.1 Mopalia kennerleyi | reverse complement strand
ACTTTTTCTCTTTGTCACTGTATCAACCATCAATTAGTTGACATGATAGTATCCTTATTATTATACCAACATGTTTGTAGGCCTATTGGTATTGAATCTTAAGTACCATTGACAGGTAATCTGTCAATTCTACGATGTGTCAATAAAGTGTATATAAAGTCGATATTTGGCCTTCATTTGTGGCTGTCAGAATTTTAATATAACCTCGACCCATAACACTTACTTGAATACCCCTCCAACTGTTACAATCCTGCCAATCCATTCTCCCTAAAGGTGATTAATTATAGTATTGTAAATTATCAAATTAGCCAGCTGTTTTACTCTTTTTTCAAAACGGGTTTACTAATTTAAATACTTATAAAGGCTCACATTAGTTATTTGGCAATCAGTTATACTAATTATTATAAATGCTTTAAAAATGAGTTGCCAGAAAAATTATGAAAGTAACAGCTTAGGCCCAATTACAAACTTATTAGCCTAACCTAGGGCCTAGTAGGCCTATCAGATTTGTATTTAATGTTACTACAAAAATACCAGATGGTTGTATGGGACAGAAAAGCTTTCAGAAATGTCAATATTTAAAAACTCCGATATAACTGTTTTTATGTCAACAAATATTATGAGGTTTAATAAGATGGTAACAATAGGCCTATATATATGGTTAGTAATTGAACATGTAAATTAAATTAAAAACAACAACAACAACAGCAATAGTAACAGAAACAAATCAATTATTAATTAAATCAAACTGAACACAAATATTTGTTTTAATTCAACAAAACGGAAAACAAATTCAACAGAATAACACTCGATTTAGAGGATTCAATCCCTCGTTTCCAAAAAACAGCCTCAGTATAAATTAACGTCGTCTGTATCTTTAGGAATATTGGGAGGTGCTGATGGAATTTTGCAAAGTCACTTGTACTCATTTGTTTAGAAAGACTATTTGATTGGCTGTAGTCATAACGACGGCAATAAACAAGTAAAAATAAAATGTGGCAGGTGTTTACTTAAAATAGTGTTATTAGAATATCTTACTCATAAAATAAATAATTAAAAATGTCCTAAATATTATTTTGTCAAAGTTCGCAATATTGTATGCTTGCAATTCCCGCCAGCCGTCACGTATATAAAACGCGTGATCTGTATAACCAATCAAATTTATAAAATAAAAAAATAAAAAGTGGTCCAAAATCTCACTGCTGGGATGTACCTTATTGCGTGACTGTAGTCCACTTTGATCAATCAAAGGGGGGATAACTCTAAACGGCAAACTGAACTATACACATCCACAAGCTATAATGGTATTTGAAACATCAGGTACCCCACCCCGGCAGTCTTTAAAAAAATCGCAGTTCGAAACAGAGTTGAGTAACTGTAGAATATAATTAGGGCCAATTAAAAAATATTTAAAAAATCACAGCATCTTAAATTTTGAGAATACTTATTTATCTCCAATTTTTTTATTTATTGATTTAAACTTTCAACTTACATAATTTCGTGTTATGGTGATAATTTGTATTTACTTGGCCCGGATGCTTATCAACAATAAAGTTTGTGTTAAGAAAATTTACCACTACATGTTCGAAAACCAGAATGTAAGTCACATTCACACGTATTCAGAGCCCGCCGTCTTTGCTTAGTGGGTAGCGTGTTCGCTTACTAGTGCAGTAGTTCTACGTCAGTTTAATATCGTTCACGGGATCGAGTCCGTCTGTCAATCATCAGGTATATATGTGCGAGTCACATAATGGGACTCCGGCAATCGCCAGGTTGTTTTTTTTTTACGAGGTTTCTTCCGTAAAGTGGCAAGGAACAGAGTGAAGTGAGCTATCCGTCGTCATATAAGTGAAATACCCTTGAATACGACGTTAAACCCCAATCAAACAAACACATATTCAGAGACATGTGCGATACCAAGGGGGATTCAATTTCCTGTGAAAGAGCTTATAATATACAGAGATTTAGAAATATATAAAGTTTTATTTCAGTTTTACAACATTATGCTGTTAAAGACAGTTTACTAAATAAATTATGATGAATTTAAATTACTTAAACGAACCTGTTGCTTATATATAAAAAATTGTTTGTCATACATGAATAGAAACAATGTAACAATATTTGGAAACAAATTTGGATATATAATCATATTCATGTCTTTTGGATTTTATAAGTATAGACCTCTTAATACATATAGATATAGGACGGCAAGTACGTGTATATACTGTAATACATTAACATATAACATTTTATTAAAAATACAATTCTTAAAGTGTTTTTTTTTTTAGTTCGTATGGGTTTTTGCCAGGATATATAAGTGATTTAATTCCAGAACATATTAACAAAGATGATATATTTATTTTCATCTGATTTAATAGTCCTTCGTCTATTAATGACAGCACGGAAAATGAACAAACAGTTAGGGGATGTATTAAATTGAGAGAAATCAATACCAGCAGGTCTTCTTACCAGTAAATGAATTAAATGAATAAAATACTCGTTAGCTACTCTACGTAATCATTTACTATATGAGCTTTCAGCCCACATGCTGAAAGCTCATATAGTAGCCTAAAATTATTAACAATGATTTAAACCAATCAGAATGTTATGGTGCTAGGTTGTCTTAATCAACTAATAAATTCTTCCGCGTAAATGGTGTCATAATTAATAGATATTTAAGAGGAAACAAAATTCTGCATGGCTCTCAGCAGTCTTTCTTTCTGAATAGTAAAAAGATTGTATAAAGAGGACCAAGAATAATCCTTTTGCTGAATGGATTTTCTTCTCACTAAGTAGGCTTAGAATTATACTAATTAGTAAGTAGAAGAAATCTTCAGCAATTCTCATCGACAAATGTCAATTTAACTTTGTTCAGTTAAATAGGGGTCATTGTTAACTGAAAATAACAAATAAGGACCATAACAGTCCTCTGTTCCTGACTTAGGGATGGTCAGTTAATACTGTAACAAATCCTCTGTTATGGTCCTCATTTGGTGATTGTCAGTTAATAATGATCATCATGTAACAAATCCTCTGTTATGGTCCTCATTTGGTGATTGTCAGTTAATAATGATCCTCATGTAACAAATCCTCTGCTATGTCCTCATGTGGTGATTGTCAGTTAATAATGATCCCCATGTTACAAATCCTCTGTTATGGTCCACATTTGGACATTGTATGTTAATCATGATCATCATGTTACAAATCTTCAGGTGTAATCCCCATTTAACAAACCTTCAACTATGATCCCCATTTAACAAATCCTCCGTAATGACCAAAATTGAACAAATCTTCTATAATCATCTGCATTTAACAAATCATCATTTAATAACCCTCAATTATCAACTCACCATTAAACAATTCTTATTAAATCCTCTATCCACATTTAACAAACCCACCATCCTCATTTAACAAATCCTCCATTAATTATCCTCATATAAGAGACATCTTAAACCATGTAATGAAAGAGTGCATTGATACTGAACAGGTTACATGGAGTCACATTTGAAATAGGTTTGAAATACACTGAAATATTAAAAATTATAATAGATATCATTGTACGATTCTATTTGCACAAATAGGACTAAAAAAGGAAACAAAAAATGTATATTAAAACCAATATTTTAAAGAGAAGACATAATATACACATGTAAAAAATGTATTTCATTGACATATCACAAGCGGTCATCTACACATCTTCACATATACAATAGTATTATATACCTGTATTAGATTCTTGGATTTACATTTCAATGTTAATGTCTATACAGTAGCTTAAAATCACAGAACAATGTTTGATTGAGCATAGATCATATATATATATGTAAATTAGTATTATTTAAAATTTATAAACATTATATAATAGTGTAAAATCCTACCTAAACAGTCAACTCACAATTTTTAGATCAAAAAAACCAGCAAAATCAAATTAATTTTAATTTGCATACATATAAATTTTAAAGAAATATTTGAATATCCGCTACAATTCTACAATTAAAATTATTTTATTAAAAAGAAACCTTCTAATAGCTGCTCAAATATTTAGACTAAAACAACTTTTTTCAAAATGCTCTATAAGCTGATAAAATTTTTAACAAATCTTTAATGCTTTTTTCTATTCAAACAGTATTTTTATTGTCGTAAAGGTATAGACCAACAGTAAACAAATAAAATACCTGATGATATATTCCTAAGTATTTCTCAAAAATAAGTGGAGGCAAGACAGGCAGGTGCTATCTGTGTTTTACAGGTTAAATTTGAATATCAACCAAATTTAAACATGTTCAGAATGCATTCATATTTTGATTAAAAATCCAAATATGTAATTTTTGTCTTATTAAAATGTAAATTCCACAACTGCGTCCACTATTTAAAAAAAAATGGTTATTATTAAATCATTTATATTAGTAATTTACGATTACTTTACATCCTTTATATAAACAAGTATATGTAGGATTTCAAATCTAATAAAATATACTAAAAAACCTGAAAATAAAATACAGTAAATACTGACTGTGATAATACTCCAGAAATAAAATACACTGAAAATGTAAATATTAACAACTTTGCTATTGTATTGCAAACTTTCACTACAATTGAAAACTATCCATTTAAAAAACTGCTATAAAATTCATTGTGCAGGCATTGTTTTGGGGCTATTTTTTTAGATAGTTTTCAGACAATAGCCATCTGAATAAAATGGGAATCCCAAATTTAAAGAATGTTTAATTTTGAAATATGGTTATTTTCGGACTGAAATCACCTACATGTATTTGAGTTTCTTTGGTAACAGAATAGTGAGAATGCTCAGGCCAAAAGGGAGGGGGTGGGGGGGGACATACTTAGGTTTCTTTATAAACAGCGGTCAGTATACTGCTCGCTTAAAGTAGGGATTAGTAGATTCAGGTTTTCTGGTATATCCAGCGGTCACTTTCTCATATAACCAAATGTCCATACCCTCCACATATTAAGGCTTAAGGTGCCATATTTATCAGTTAGTCCATTTATTTAAACTGTTAGTTTCTTTGGTGCAGTGTAGTTCTTTGGTGCTATACATCATGCAGTTTAATGTTAAACATTTAGATGTACAATATAGTTAAATTTCTACGCCTTGAGATTTAAAAAACCATATCAAAATTTCAGGTAAAATGGCCTATAATTCTTATCATATTTGAGCATATATATATATATATAGATATAAATTGACATAAACTTATCTGTTATGATCTTATCAGATAAGAAAATATTCCGAATAAAATTGGCAGCCATGTTGAATTTATCGTAAAACATTAAGACACAGGTGTGTTGAGACGTATATATATACAAATATAACACCAGGTGTTTGGACCTGTACTACAGGTAAATCCACTTTTCTGGAGTGGCGCAAGTGATGCTTATTAGTCTTTCAGGAGACTGGCGCCATAACAAGTGTCCTGAGGGCGACTTATTTGTTCTTTTTTCCGAGGATGCTCATCAATCCTTTGCTCATATAATACGGTTTCTCAGGGGTTCCGTCATGTCTCTCTATATCCTCCACTGAAAACAGAACAATAAACACCTTTTTATAGCCCAGTCCACTCACCATAATATTGTTGACCGTAAAATATATGAGTTAAAACACGTCACTTTGATTGTTTATTGATTGATGACTTAGAATTGTGAAGAAAACTACAAATAGGCATGGTAAAAAAAACAACCCATGATATTAGTCATAAGAGAAGTTCCCTTTAAACTCTTGGGTCAACCTTCTTGGGAACAACATTCCTAGGGTCAACCTTTATAGGGTCAATATCTTTAAGGTCAACCCTTCTAGGAGCAGCTTTCCTAGTCGACCAACCTAGGAGCAATCTTACTAAGAGCTGCATTCCTAGGAATACTGTTCCTTGGGTCAACCTTCCTAGAGGTAACCTTCATAGGGTCAACCCTCTTAGGGCCAATTTTCTTAGGAGCAGCCTTCCTAGGAGCAACTTTCCTGGGTCAACCTCCCTAGGGTCAACTTTTAACACAGCTGGCAACATATATGTTGGAAAATTATAGTTCCTCGAGTGCAAAGTATAAACAGTAGCACCATGCTACAAGGAACATACTACCCTAGCCAAATGATGATTAAAAATGTGTGATAAATAAGATTAAGCCCAACAAGTACTCACAGAAACATAGGAAGAGGGTGTCTACAGCCATGTTATAGACGGAGAAGAAACAACAGGTGATCATGTAGCCTCCTAGAGTCACCAACTGTGTAATAACAACAAAAAGGGGGGATAACTCAGTTCATAGGATGTACAATGTATGAATTTAATTCTGGACATATTTAACGCAAAACAGTCAACACCCATAAATTTAACAGTTGGGTCTAGGAAAGAACAAGGTTACAAGCTTTGAGTGCATTTGTTAAAATGAAATTTTTTCTTCAACCTCCTGCTGTATTGTATATACACAAATCAACTTGTAGCTGAAGAAAAAACAGGGGCAGCCCTTCAAATCCAGAAATTTTTTTGTTTTTTAATGAACAAACTTGGTTTTTGCTACCCCCCCCCCCCCAAAAAAAAAACAAACATTTTTTATACTGAAATATGATATTCAGATTTTTTGCTTTCACACTTTAAGAGTTCATACTCTTTCTAGAACCTTTCTGTGATTTTTTTTTTACATATCTAACTCTGGTAGAGAATACTCACAATAACCGGCGTCAGATAGTAGTTCAGGGAAGGTATATAGTCTGTGAAGAATGGAATGGAGCCTTGGAACCAGAAAAACGCTCCACAAACTGTAGAATAAAGATCATTAGTTGACAAACTCACAGACTGAATGATTAATGTTGGCAGTTTTTATTTTGTTTGATTGGGGTTTAACGTCTTTCTCAAGGGTATTTCACTTATAGGACGACAAACTGTGCACTTCACACTTTTCCTTGCCTAATAACGGTGGAATACCGAAAGAAACCTGGTAAAGAAAAGCATTTCTATCCATACAAAATCAATTTGTACAGGTAAAGAATTTCGATTTGGTCCATGATTTACATTTATATTTGATTCAAGGCTGTTTAACTGTCCAAGATTTTTTTTCAATCCAAGAATTTTTTTTAACGTTTTATTGTAAGTGTGAACACAAAGTTGACATTTAGGAGTTAAATTTATAAATCTTGAATTTTTTCTGCTTTGGAGTTCCATAATAGGGACTTTCAAAAGGAGCTGTGTTATGTTAAGTTTTTGTATACATTGAAAAGATATATTCATTGGAACTAAGCTCCAAATCAAAACCCACAAAAGTATAAATAAGTGATACTTACATGCGCCAGCTGTTATGAACAATTTACTGAGAAAAATACAAAAATCAGCTACTTTGTCCAAAACAACAACTCTGAAATACATAAAGCAGAATAAAATTTAGTGTGTTTGTTTACCTGGTGTGAACGATGTAGGTTAGTTCACCCATATGACAGCTGTTTCAGAGACAACCCATCAAGGGGAAATACTTAGGTTAGTTCAACCATATGACAACTGTTTCAGAGACAACCCGTGAAGATGAAATACTTAGGTTATTTCACCCATGTGCCAGCTGTTTCAGAGACAACCCATGAAGATGAAATACTTAGGTTATTTCACCCATATGATAGCTGTTTCAGAGACAACCCGTGAAGATGAAATACTTAGGTTATTTTACCCGCGTGAGAGCTTTTTCAGAGATAACCTATGAAGATGAAATACTAATGTTAGTTCAGCCATGTGACAGCTGTTTCAGAGACAACCCGTGAAGATGAAATACTTAGGTTTTTTCACCCATATGACAGCTGTTTCAGAGACAACCCGTGAAGATGAAATACTAAGGTTAGTTCACCCATGTGACAGCTTTTTCAGAGACAACCCATGAAGATGAAATACTAAGGTTATTTCACCCGCGTGACAGCTGTTTCAGAGACAACACATGAAGATGAAATACTTAGGTTATTTCACCCATGTGAGAGCTTTTTCAGAGATAACCTATGAAGATGAAATACTAAGGTTAGTTCAGCCATGTGACAGCTCTTACAGAAACAACCTGTCAAGGCGAAATAACGTCTATGGACTTAAAATGTAGCATGTATTATTTAATTAAAAAAGGCAATACAGAATCCTGATCAAAATATAGACAAACTGAAAAAAAAAATAAAAGAAACTGTGTCAAATTTAATTATAAAACTGTGTGAAATCAAATTATACTAGTTATCAGAATGCTGCAAATATAATTTTCTTTCGCATCATTTTTCAATGGGTTATTAAAAACCAGGACTTGGAGAACCATTGACCATTGAGAGCAGGCGGTCATATGAGGGGTTAACTCTTTCAATTTCATCAATATGGTTCATGTAAAGTAACTAATGTATATCAAAAGTTAGTTAGAGCCTGACATTTTATTTTCAATTACTTGTAACTTACCGTACAATATTCCTCATGATCAAGAAGAAGGCATTCTTGGCGGAAGTGCAGAAGTTTTTCCCATAAACGGCAGTAAGTATGTAAGCATTTCTATTGAGGAACTTCATGAATTTCTCCAAACACCAAAAACAGCACTTCAGACACCTTAACAAAATAACAGAATGTTTAAAAATTTGTGCTGTAGTGTAATAACGAAACCAATTAAAAAAAAATTGTGTAAGGTTTTTTCACTTACTTCAAGAAGAATTTTGCGACAGCATTTTCACTTCCTTTCAGTTTGTGATCAAGGTACTCCAATCCGACGCGAATAATCTGGATAATAGCAATAATCAGAGAGCCAAATGCTAGAGTTCCGAAATGATATCGGAAACACCGCCAAAAAGAGCCAAGCAGAGGGAATGCTGGGATATCTCTAGGTTTTTCCCACGCCCAATAATAGGAAGCAAAGGCACCTGCCAGAGTCATTTCTCCAAGAGCGATGACAAAATTCAATAACCAGAAAAACATGAAGAGCATATAGACCTCCATAAAGATTGTGTACCTGGAAACAGAAAAAACAAAAATCAAAGTTTATCTTAACTGGAAATAAAACGTATATCTCATTTTTTATAACAAAGTTGAGCAAATATAAGTAAAATTCATTAAACAGATCATAGAATTGATCAGCAAAGTGAAATTTAAATGCTTTAGCAGAAATCTACAAAAACAAAATCTAATATATACACTGAAATGAAAAATTGTTAGAAAACATCAAAAATCTCTGAGGAGTACAAAGACTGCTGGAAATTCATTGTGGAGATCAACAAATAGAGTTTCTGTAAGGCTCCATTTCGGGGCCCATGCAACAAGCCTTATTTACAGATTGAAATATTAAACGGTCTGAGCACAAGCTTCTTTGACAATCAACAATTAATTATTTAAAAAAACTTCAGTTAAAACAAAGATTTTGAAATTTCTTAAAAGGTGACATATTTTAAAACAATAACTGATTTTTAACCCCCCCCCCTCGAAAGTAAATCAAAACAGTTAAGAGTAGACTTACTGGTCACCTCCGTACTTAACAAATTCACACAGGTCTCCGGCCAGATTACTTGACTAAAGATGAAAAGAAAAGAAAATAAAAATGCATGACCACGTGACTTATCAAATTTCAATTTCCTCGATTGGTATACATGTACCCTATACTTATAGGAGTAGCCAACTTTAATATATTCATTTGTTCAAGGTGTTTTACACCATACTCAACACACACACCTGTACACCTTCATTGAAATTTTGCTTTTTGGAATGTACTTAGTTAGAAGGGTGTGGTTTCAACCCGAGAAAGGATAGGAATGAGCGTCTGCAATTTGATAAATAACATGAGATCTTACCATGCAAATATCTGGGAATTGTAACAATCAGAATATCTATGAGGGTACCTGTTGATTATGAAAATAACTAGCTTAAACAGGCTATGTGTGTCATCTAACAAACACCCAGACTGCCAGAGTGATTATGTAGGTAGAAGTTACCCACTGACAGCGGCTAAGAGAATGTCAGTTAGTTTGTTTGTTTGATTGGGGTTGGATGTCGTACTCAAGGGTATTTCACTTATATGCAATGGATTTTCCACTTCACATAGTTCCTTGCCCTATTATGGTGGAAAACCGGAAGGAAACCTCCTAAAAACCACCCCTGCGATTGCCGGAGCCACATTGTGTGACTCACTCATATACCTGAGGGTCGCCAGACGGACTCGATCGCGTGAAATGGTACATCGAAGTAGTATTTCTTTGTTTGATAGGGTTTCACGTCTTACTCAAGGGTATTTCACTTATATGACGACAGATTGTCCACTTCACACTGTTCCTTTCCCTAGTTAGGTGGAAACCAGGGAAAAAAACCTCGTAAAAACCACCTCGTGTCACTCGCTTATATACCTGAGGGTCGATCCTGTGAACGGTACCTCGAAGTAAGCGCACTCACTAACCACTAATCCTTGGGCCGTAACATGAGTAAGTACACACACTAAGCCCTGGCCACGGGCTTATTGACTGGCTGGTTTTTAACGTCGAGCTTTAATTTAAGGGTTTAAAGCCTCGGTATCGGTGATAGTTGGATTTTTTAAGACCTCTGTCGTCGTTTTGACACCGAGTCAAAACCCGAGCCGCTGCAGGCGTCGAGGGTTTTGACGAGGTGTCAAAATGACGACAGAG
>JAVFBX010236077.1:0-10613 GCA_034783855.1 Mopalia kennerleyi | reverse complement strand
ATCATTTATATGTATATATGTACTTTTATCTTTCAATTTATTGCCGTTATTTATCTCTGTTATCTGTCCTTTAAGTGGATCCTCGGGCCTGCATTGGATTGAAATAAATCGAATCAAAAGTCCAGTGATACCGTACTCGTTGTTGTTGTTACTATAAAGTTGTGTTGCAGTGGTATGTCTGAATGGTCTTTAACTCACTCCTATTATATTTTGGAGTGGTTCAATGAAAGACTAAATGGTACCCTTTATTATACTTCTTTTATGTGCACCCAATGGGACACTACACAATAGCCATCGGTAGACACAACAACGTGTATGAAACGAGTATACTAAATTATGCATTTAACTCCCCTTGAGATAGTGATCTTTATCCTATAGCAGACCCGATAAAAAAATTTGAATAAGAACACCGTTAACTTTGATACTAAAACTTGACTACATTATTTACAACAGCGGTGTTTTGACAATCAACGAAACCAGGTAGCTACCTGGAGAGGATTAATAGTCTGCCAGCTATGCACGCATCAACTGTTTCCATGTATCGTACATGTATATTGAGTACTTATTCACTGGCGCCACATGTGGTTGATTGGTTTTAATCTATTAAGAGATTGACCACAGCTTGAATGGAATTCAACTAAGATTTGACATGGTCAGCTCTGGTCAATTTATGAAAAAACTGGTATATTTCACAATATATGTACAAAATTATTTGCAAAACATACATAGAAGGGGTCAATTCAATATTATAAAAAAGTTGTGAAAAGAAAGATTGAATTAATTCAAAGAATTGAGCATAAAAGAGGTAAATTTGTCGTAAAATAGATCAGAAATACATTTGACCTGTTTTATCTGCTTTCATTTTTCAGTGTACCTTACTTGCCTTCTCCTCGGCCGTTATTATACCTGCAGAACGGATTTTATGTACATCTCGTTTTTTAGATATAGTTATAAGAAGTTATAATGTCACTATTTTGACTAATTAGGTTTCCAAGTTCCAAAATCGGAGGGATTGTTTTTATTATTATTATTATTATTCTAGTTGACACTTTTCTCAAAGACCTCAGGGTATATATCGATGAGGTGATTTTTTCCATTTCGTTCGGAATTAAACTGGATTAGCCAGAATTTATAACTTTTTGTGTTTTGAAAATGACGCCATATTGAAAATCTAGGATTTCTGAATTAATACAAAGAGTGTATAAGGATATAAACTACAGCTTTGAGTTTTGCAGACTTATAGATGGTGTAATTCCAGGACAATACTTATTTTTGAGGTTTGTCTATTGTGAGTAGTTGTCGAGTCATGATTCATAAAATATCACTTGATTTGTCTCTTTGATTTGTATATCGTTAAACGCGCCTTTGCTTCGCGATGAAGAATACCTGGTTGCTTTTTATCTAAGTTCTATGGTTATGACGTCATTTCCGGTCAAAGTGAACAAATGTGACGTTTTCGACAGGCACCTGGTAGAAAACGGCTTCACAGACAGCCCTGAATATTATGAAGATAATAGTCCTATTTGGGTACTTAACTTTACCGTGACGGAAATTCTCTTTCCGATTTTAATCCTAAGATGTTTAAGTGACCAAAGTTGGAAAAATGTTCAAAGGAAAGAGTTGCGATTTTAATTATATTTTGACATTATTTGTCTCAAGGATTAATCTAGGCGTATGATTTAACATTGGACGGCATTCTACGGCATGTAAAGCATATATTACAACATTATTCAACCTTGTCCACACATCGGTTCCGGATAGCGCATATAGCAACGCATTCGACTTTTAAACCACAGGTCGACTGTTAAACCCGCCCAAGATCTTCATTTTTTTTTTCATGTTTTTCCATTTTCACCACATCTATTAATTCAACGTGCATTGTAATGACGATATCAGACTGTTATTTTTTTAACTTGGGAACCTTATAACCGTTGCGCCCGGTTATAACATCTAGTTTTTAAAAAATGTTATTTAATTAAAACAAACAAGGAAAAACTGAATGACATTTTTGGTTCATATAATGTATTATACGTTGATGTAAAATTTAACAGTTTTACCCAGGAAAATATTAATTTTAACAACTCTGGATTTTCGTTAAATATACATATCTACATATACAATGCTGGGAAGTCGATTTTTTTCAAACCCTTCCAAGGAGTCGAGAAGGACTTCGGCGGATTTGATAATTGCTATAATTAACTACAAACAGAACAGAAGATATCCTAGTTTCCGTAAAGCTTATTTTACAAGGAAAAAATGAATTCCATGTTATATCTATTCTACGTAAGAAAATGAACTACCAAATATGTTGTTTGTTTGATTGGGGTCAAACATCGTACTCAAGGGTGTTTCACTTATATGACGGCGGATTGTCCACTTCACACTGTTTGTTGCCTAAATACGGAGGAAAACTGGGAGGAAACCTCGTAAAAACTACCCCGCGATTACCGGAGCCACATGGTGTGACTCACGCATACGCTTGACACGGACTCGATCCTGTGAACGGCATACGGAAGAAGGCTTAAGAAGCGCACTCGCTAACCACTAAGTCACGGCCCCCTACCAAATATGAACCTTGAACAAGTTTGCTTATAAAAGTCGGTTTAAAATAATTATTGGATTTTCATTAAATATATATATCAACATATACAATGCTTGAAAGTAGACTTGTCTCAAACCCTTCCAGAGAGTCCCACAAGACTTCGGCGGATTTGATAATTGCTATAATTAACTAGAAAACAGAACATAAGATATTTTAGTTACCTTATTTCAGCTGTCTGTACACTCTCACATGTGGCGATCGGATAAGATGATTGCAACGATTTCGGTTCCTACAAAAGTTGTAAAGAGCGGATGAAACATCCCCGAGTATATTATAAATATGTGAGCAGTCACGGCACAGTAGTTCAATGAAGTGCTGTATTATGTAAAAACTAGTGGTTTATACAACATTAACTTGCTCAGGTAGGCATTCAGTTGAAAACAGCAGTTAGATCGGCTCTTTGGTTTGCTGGTTACTTCGCTGATGTTAAACGTCACGGACATGGCAGTGATGTTCTCCATCACTGAATAGCCACACAACCATCCGCTGTCAACTTTGTTTCTAAAGTGAGTCATACAGTGCTAATTCTGCAAGTGTCATATCATGCAAGACACATTAATTAAATTTAACAATTTTTAAACTTCACGAAGTAAACAAAATAGTACACAAATATACAATGCACACGAGTAGCTGATAACCTACAAAACTCAGTAAAATCACTCTAAAAAATACATTAGCGTAGCATGTGCCCGAAAGTTATAGAATATATAATAACTGAAAACCTAAGCTGAACATAAAAGTATGCCACGAACAGTGAATCTCTACAACAAGAAAGCTTAACCTGAACAACAGTCTAATCTCTTCTGCAATCTTTAGCTCAGCAAAAGCGCCTCAACAAATATTGGAATCTTGTACCAGTGAGCTAAACGAAGAAGCTTAACTCCAATGGTAAGGTTAGAATATGAGTGGCATATAGTGTCGATAAAGGGTTAATGGGACACCGACACAATTCCACTCTCTCAACATTAACTTTCGTTGACTACTTGACGACAAGCTAAAATATAGATAAATGTGCAAGGCTGAATGAAATGATGAGTGACGTCCGTCAAGTCAGGAGGTCGTTTGTTGAGTCGTTTTAAACGTTGGCATACCAAATAAATTATTGTTTCCATAACAGATTGCTTTGTTTGTTTGAAATTATGGTTTTTGGGCCGCTTCCTTGGTATGGATTTCGCGGCCCTGTAACAGATTGCGGATCTTGGAGCTCTTTATATACTGCTTTTTATACTTGTTTGGTGAGCCTTTGGTGTCGAGGGATCGTCCGGGGGACACACGGGCGTTTATAATCGCCCGATCGCGGCGATTCTACCAATCGCCGAAGCAATCGCCACGTGTGTTCAGGCCAGCGACAGCGATTATGATCGCTGAAGCAAGTCGGCCGACCAGTCGCTCGGATCCATCATGTTTGCTATTATCGGCCGATTTGTAATCGCCCGGAGTAATCGTCCGTGTGTTCATGCAAGCGACTACAGTTGCGCGATGCAATGCCGTTAAACCAATCCAAGTTCGAGTTTTTCTCACATGACACACACAATGGCAACTTCCACGAATGAAGTCTGGGCGAAATTATTTTCCAAATACTTTTGTTCTCCAATTTGACTCTACGTCTGAATCTTCTTTTCATGAGTAAATATATTTCCGTTTCAATGAGCCATACCGGTATTGAACAAATCACGCGACTAACGTGGCTTTTTTTAAGGTAAACAATACTCCGGATCGCTGGGACAATCGCCACGTGTGTGCGCTCAAGTCGGCCGACTACTTTCGCTGGCGATTTAACTGGTGATCAGATCGCCGCGATCGGGCGATTATAATCGCCCGTGTGTCCCCCGTGTTAAGAGGTATGTATGCACTTGAAACCTACTTCCTTCCGTCAATGGGGTGCTCTGGAGATGTGTGCCATTACTGCCATCCAGGTAATCAGGGGTACCATTGGCACAACGTCCCGCATATATCTCAACCCATGGTGAAAGTTGGAAACTGATCCGCCGTTATCGCCGGCCTCTCAACACATATATCTGATTTTCTTTTAGATACACTGACTAGTATTTTAACTACTTGCAGTATTTATTTTCAGACGGTTTTCAATCTTATTATTACGAAGGGAGATAACTTAAATGTATCAACTCGGACGAGAAACTCAAATAAAACTTTATTTAAACGGTAGTAAAGAAAGAAAGAGTTAGATAATTTTGACGTTTGCATCCGAAAAAAATCAGAGAAAAATCAGATATATGTTTTGAGAGATCGGCTATAAGACGGAGGAAATAGCCCTATTCATTGTGCTAGGTAGCCTACTATAGGCAAATTATATAGGACTATATTGTACTCAGCTGTGCGGCAGATATATCTACTTTTCTGTCGCGGATACAAACGTCAAACAGATTAAATCGCTTATAGTGACGTCATTTGATAGCGGATTAAATATTATGGCGCCAAGACTGAATTTAATCAACTATATTAGAAGATATCGCACCACGTTGAATGTCGACATCCAATCACTATAATGTATATTTCGTCTGGTATTGGCAACTAATACGACCTTGATCTACTAGTGTTTTACATAATTTGGACTTAACCGCTGAGAGCGAAAAAAAATAACCGTATCTTATTGTGCCTTGTATGGTTATCTCGATAAAATTGTTGTACAATCGCTTTAATTGTTGCTGCAAATGTCACCGAAGCAATTCAACCCGTAACTAAAATGTCTAGGGTATACTCATCGCCATGTACGTCCGTTCGTAAGTCTGTACGTTGTATGTCTTTGTTATGTTTACCATAGTTATATAAATGGAGAACAAAACAAATCAGAATCCACATATTTGGAATTACCTTATTGTTATAAGATTGAGAACTTTATTGAAATTGGACGAACTTAGAATGTTATCATCCAGAAGTCATCTAATGTACTACTTACATCATATCGGATGTCTTGCTAGCCTTGTCATTATATGTCAAGGTTTCAATTCGCTTGATAAAATAGTCAGCTTTATGAAGAAAATTTGTTTGTTGGTTTGATTGGGGTCTAACGCCGTATATAATGTTATTTCACTCACATGATGGCGTGCCAGCCCAATGGATGAAGGAAACCACCCCAGAAACCCAGACGTCACAAACATGTCGGCTTCCTTTTCTTACGTATCAGTGACTTCAAACTGCCTTCTTTCAGGCAATAAGGCAGCTGTCTAGCTGATCAGACAGCGTGATTGTCAAATCCAATGGGCCGTCAATACACTGGAACTAAGGTTTCGACGACAGAAAGATTACTTAGATCTTTGTTTAATGATGATATCTTAATGAATGTCAATAAGCCAGTCTGGGTTTGGTGTCATTTTAAATTACCAAAACTAGGTACTGCTTTGATAACCGGTTAATTGATGATTATTAGCACTTGGTTGAGACCATTGTCTGGAACTACATCAAAAGGACTATATGCTAAAGGGAAATTGTCATCCATATAAAATCAAATGTCGTTGCTAAGTATGTTTAGTATTTAACTTTGAAAGCGATTATCTTGTAATCCTAGACGATAAAATGATAACCTATATATATCAACGTAATGATCTCAGCTTATTATGGCTACCACACGCTATAGTTTATTCAGAATTGGGCAATTACATAGTATGTTATTTGTGAGAGAATGTTATTATTAATATGCCAGACACTGAACACTGGTAATTAAACATGAACAGTTATAAACGGTTATAGACAATCCCATGTAAGCATTGTCCGCTTAAAAACGAAGTTTGATCCGTCTATAGTTCAGTCGCGGAGAAACCATGTTGAAACTAGCCGGGTGCGTAACGTTGCTCTTCCTTGGATTCATAAGTGGTAAGTTAATATAGACACCATCACGGGCAATGTGGAGTCAGGTAGTCTATTTCACCCTACATTTGAGAAGTTTACCAATAAGTATATTAAATTGGCAGGAAATGTAGTCTTTTGTGGAGATAGGATATTTTGCTTGGTATAGTAATAAATTAGTTTACTTTGATATCATTAAGCAGATAAAGGCTGTATAGCCAATTATATTATCTGGATTGCCTCAACTTCTTATGGTGGCACAATTTGCACAATATGAATTTGTGTTTCGCCTTGCAGCAAAATTTTCACTCCGACAGAGTATTTGTTTACCAAAGTCTAGCAAGGTTTTGTGTGTGGACTTTTGTATGTTGTCTTTTCTTGATTTCGCTGCTTTCCGGCACTGAAATTACTTCTCTGCCAGCCCCATTTTTGTTTTCATTCTAGCGCGGCTGCTTCAAACAGAGTGTTGACTTTGTTGTTTGTGTTCCTGTCTGGATTTCGCGGCATTATGTCAGTTAGTATTGTTTGCAGATACTTTATCTAGCTGGTATGCATTCCTCTCGTTAGGCCTTCTAGTTATGGTTAACTTCGTGTTTCTCTATCCTACCCGAAACGACGTGGGCGTAGTGTGGTTATGGCCCAACGAAACAGAGACAGGACTAACAACTAGTCATTGCTTTTCAAAAATTTGTTTAAATTATCCAAAAGAGTAATAAATTTGCAAATGGATATCTTCTTGTGGCGAAGACAAAGATGAGTTTTCTTGGCAATTCACGTTTTATGATCAAGTAGAGTTTAGTTGGTCCAAGACCTATATTCGGCCAAAGACTGCTTTTGGTCACAGATTCACCCCACTAATGGAAACTCAAGTGAGAACACAAATGGCAGAACTCCGCTGTTCATGACTTTTATATCCAGACATCCGGGGTTCATCACCCCTCAGACAAACCCCCAGTGCTCTATGAAGTAAAGATAAAAGATTTTGGATTCTTTTTTAGTTTGGTATACCATTATGTTATTTACTTCACCGGTAAATTTTACTTTCCTGCCAAATAATGGAATATAACCTACATTATCTTAATTTACACATATCATTTGCCATTAATATGTCAAATTTGTGTACAATGCATTTTCTAATCCACACAGGGCAAAGATGTATATATGAGTTTTATGACTCCTTGGATGCATGTGACGCAATGTGGGGTTATGACAGTTCAGCAAGTCTGGATTTCGACGTAGGGGATCTTCTAAACATCACAAAACTAATACAGTATTGTCGGTAAGTACAAAATAAATTAATTTAAAAGAGCAAAATTCGTTAAAGCGATGCTCCTCTCTGCAATAAAACGTATATAGGTAAAACGGACATTATGCTTTCTAATTTTCTAGTTGAACTATTTGAATATTGCTTAAACTACAGTCAAATTCATCCACGCGGCTAAGTCTGCATGGCTACTTTAATCATTACACCGAAGAGCTCCACAAAGATTGACCAATCTTTGTCACAATAAGGTGCCTACGTCACGAGACCTATAGAGTCGACTGTTTATAGTAGGATTTACCTTTGACAGTTCACACATGTTATTAAAGGACAAGATCACCCCAAACCCGTGTTTTCCTCATAAGTAACCCATTTTCTGTCAACTGCAATACAAAAAATCTGATGTTCCTAACCCTATCATAACTCTAGTTAGCATCCACTAAAGAATAACACCGGAACCACTTGAATCATCAAATCCTGTGTGCAGCAGACTTCACTGATCATTGGATAGTTCACAGTGGGCTGACCAACCAGAGTGCAGGAAAACTTAGCAGCACATGATTTGATGACTCAACTGGTGCTTGTGATTCTCTGTAATTGATGATAACCAGAGTTACGATCAGGTTATGAAAATGGAAATTAATGTATTGTATTACACACAAAAAAGTTTACTTATTTATAGAATATGGTTTTTGGGTTGTCTTCTCCTTTAACCGAAACACATAAGGGCGTAAGTAGCGTGACGCATGAATAGGGTTGGCCACGCCCAAAATGTCAGCTACCGTAGATCGGTATCTATACTTGTAACCCTCAGGTGATTTTATAAGTTGAAAAAAAAAACGATCAAGTCGATATCATATTTATTATTTAAGTATGATTACTGGTAATCTTTCAGAGATATAGGTGTTATTGCAGCCAGGAACATCGCTTCAAATTTAGGCTGACCGTAATAATTATGGCATATATACGGTAAATATCTATATCCTTCAAAGAAACTGTGGTATCTAAGGTCTGTCCGCAGCCATGGTTTAGTCGTTAACTTGTCGGCCCACTTAACTTTCTTTGATGCACTGCTCACGGGTTCGCGTCGCTGTCGACCTCAGTTATATGGGTGCGTCTCACGATTGCTCCGGCAATGTATAGGTGGCTTTCACTAGGCTTCAGCCCGGTTTTCCACCTTTTTTAAACAACGATCGGTGTGAAATGAATAATCCCTTGTCATATAAGCCAATGTCTACGTTCCCTGTGTCTTCTTAGCCTTTTGATTTAAGTGAACCCTACCACATTTCAACAGTTTATCTTCTAATATGCCACAAATCTCAGCAGTTCTCCCCTTGATTGATATAAATTGTCTTCCCGTGGTCAGATCGAACTTTGGCGGGACATGTCCGCTTTAGTCTAGTACCCTGCCCCTAAACCAGCGTTAAAGAAGAGAAAACTTTTGTTAACGCTGAGTACCAATCAAATGCTGGTTCAGTCTGGTAAGGAAAATAAGCTCCATCCGTCCGTCCATCCATCCATGCACGGTCAATCTATCTTTTACTCATTGAACAGAACAGCAAACAGACGGAGCCTATCCTCGTGTATTAATGGCGCCTATGATGTCTGCACACCAGATTGGCCTGCAGAGGAACTGAGTCTGTTCCGTGAACAAACCAACTTTCAGAGTCAGGCAGTTGATTATCTTTGCTTAAGAAACACGGGTGAGATTTTGGCTTTTCAGTTTTTAACTGGAAAATTGGTTGCTTCTTCGACTTATTTTCTCCATCTGTTTATGTGATAATATGGTTATCTATTGCGATCCATGTAGGCCTAGCTCATCTCAATTCGGGATTTATTGATGTTCGTAGATTTTTAGGCATAAAATGCTGTTAACTATATATTTGTAGAGGGGTTCTCGAAATGGACCTAAATCCTACATAACTTCTGTTGGGAGTTTGGATAGGGTAGGCTAGTGGTTTTAGACAATACTCAATTAGTTTTAAGCTGTAATGGACCTACATCGTATTTATCTTAAAAAAACGTTGTTAGATCTACATCGCAGTTATCCTAAAAAACGTTGTTAGATCTACATCGTAGTTATCTTAAAAAAACGTTGTTAGATCTAAATCGTAGTTATCTTAAAAAAACGTTGTTAGATCTACATCGTAGTTATCCTAAAAAACGCTGTCAGAACTACATCGTAGTTATCTTAAAAAAACGTTGTAAGATCTACATCGTAGTTATCCTAAAAAACGTTGTTAGATCTACATCGTAGTTATCCTAAAAAACGTTAGATCTACATCGTAGTTATCCTAAAAAACCTTGTTAGATCTACATCGTAGTTATCTTAAGAAACGTTGTTAGATTTACATCGTAGTTATCCTAAAAAACGTTGTTAGATCTACATCTAAGTTATCTTAAAAACACGTTATTATATAATTAATTGGCAAATGAAACTTTCTTAAGGGTAACATAACTACTAATCTATGGAACTTGCGTTTGGAAAGTAATCAAGATACTTCGAGATTCTTATCAGGTTATCTTATCTTATAGTGTTTGGTAGATCTTGTGAAACACTGGTATTAACTGATTAGCTTACTTTGGTATAGTATTTGACAATTGAGCAGACTGATTTAGACTAGGACACGTTCTATGAAAAATGTTTATATAGTCTACATTTCTATGCTCTCCCTTAAACTCTAGGCCTATATATAGTCCGATCATTTCGAACGAAAACTAAAGTCGTAAAACATAAATCTCAGTCTTATTGAAAAAAGTCAATAGCAATAAAACGTGAACTAACCTTATTGAACTCGATCCATTTCTGCTATTAGAATTTATAGTATTTCATATACTTGTGTCCAAATCAGATTACCAGTCACACTGGTTGTCACACCTACTCACTCGCCTCTGCATAGTGTCGACAAGATATCCCGTAAGGCACTGAATCTATCTCTCTCTCCT
>JAVFBX010236066.1:0-10613 GCA_034783855.1 Mopalia kennerleyi | reverse complement strand
ATCAATTATGGACAAGAAATTTATATTTTAAACAAAGAAAGTAAATATAGAATATTGAAACACTTCGCCTGCCATAGTTCAGTGCGTAATTCAAGGTACTTTAAAAACTTTCCTAACAAACGAGGCATACAAACATTACTTGTTCCAGATTTTCCCACCTGATGAACAAAGTTTTTTTCTGATATCCCGCCTTTATCAATCACACTGCCCGCTCAAACTCCTGTGGAATTTTCGGCAATATCCCCTCAGAAGTTTTCCAAGGGCAGACAACTTCTACAAAGAAAGTTCTGAAACCGCGCCACGAAATATCTCTGCACACCTGTATACCACTTTATCTTGATCACCCAAGCGGAAAATTCACAAATCATGAAAGCACAACATGTTAATATAACACAAAAACTAAGAACTGAAAAATAAAGTCGGAAATTATTTTCATACTTCAAACAAATCTATTGTATTAAAACAAAATAGAGACCGAAGCTATTCAGTCATTCTGGTAACTGCACTCACCGTTAAAAAATTATGTGTAAACTGTTTTTGACTAAAGAGATAAATGACAATATATATGCCATTTTTCCTAAATTTAACTGACAGCCAATATGGTAGAATGAATGAAAACTACGCACACAGATAATATTTGTATATACAAAGCATATTACATAGGTCTACATTTACACGTTATTACATAACAGTATCTATTTCGGCGTACCCAAGGCTATGGTTATAAATATTAACCTTTACATTTTTAGGTTGTAGGCCTTGACCACCTTTAAGTTTTTTGATTCATATTACCTGCAAATAAATTGTAAATCTACATCTAAAAGTTTATAATTACACATTTAAATAATATTCCTGAAAAATTAAAGTATACATTACAAATCTACACTAAAATAGTGTTCAATTACAAAAGGTTAGACAACACTTCAGGTAAATTTACAAAAAGTGGAGTATATTTACACTGAATTGAAAATTAATAGTGAAACACTGTAGTATGACACCAATATGGAGCCAAAAACACCGATTGTGACTGTAAACTAATTACAGCGGATAGTGCTGTGACATTAAGCAGTACAGTTCACTGTAAATCTGCGAATATTTTTTACAGTGTACGACTTGATATCAAATGTGATAGCGTATGTGTTACAAATTAAACCCAGCAACTCAGTTGGCAGACAAGCAGGTAGCTATGATGCATGAAGCTTCATAATCGCCAGAAATAGCCGAACGATATCATCGTTTGGAACTTTATCTTCAAATATATAAAAATTGCATGGCCTTACCCTGTCATAAACCATCTTGTTTTCTTCCTTAGATCTTTTTGGGGTTAGACCGACCTATAAAACGACCACTCGACGTGCATATTCATGTCAAAATCAATAATTTCTCTGCAGTACCACACTCGCTAAAAATGTCTTCCGCGGTAATTAGGTCATGTGCATTCAACGTTATTTAGTATTCAGGGGCAGGTCTTATTTCTGTAGTTTTCATAGGGCTATACCTCGTATCTCTATAGTTTATGGATACTAATTCGCAACTAACAAGCAGATCAAGCATCCAGTCTGTTGTACTCAATTTTAAAATCATTTTTTATCTTACTTTACACAGCCGAATGAGAGAGACAGTAAATCTGCAGCTAAAAGTCAACGAAAAACCATACTTGTGGCTGTGATTTCCTCACTCATCACTGGCGTGGTTCTTTTGGGCATATTTGGTGGATGTGTGTCATTCTGGTACAAAAACAACGCCAAGAATCAACCTTCGTCTGAAGAGGTAACGGATGTAGCTGTTTATCAGTTTATTCGATATGTAATTGTATTAAATTTATGCTTTAGTTGTTATTTTTTGAAAAATCAAGTAAGATTTTACATTTTGTTTGAGACAATTGGCTTAAGGCAAACTCGAAGCAGATTCTCAAAATCTGAAAATGATCTCATTAATTTTACAATTTTATAAAAAAAAGATTTGAAATAGAAATGCATAGGGCCTACAGTTTTTAAACAAACCTGGACTGTTTAAACTCATATACAATGCTTCATTAATAGTAAATGCGCGGGCATTTCTTTTGTGGCATCCATTTGTTGAATGGAGTCACGTGGTATGCCCCCTTCCTGTTGCTTTGGCCGGGACTAAGTGTGAGGCTGCCACTGACTGATTGGTTCATTGGTTTATTAACTATTCTGTTGGCTGTTTGGCTTTAATAACATGTTATTGGTCATCCTGATTAAGGATATAAACCTGAGTGCAACATAGTAGCAGATATACGAGACCTATCCGCCACTATTTTGATTACGGTATTGTCTGATTTGACCATTAAATTAACAGGGCTTATTCCAGCTTTAATAATGTTAGACTGAAACACAGCTACAACAACCCTGAGCTCAATTTCCATACAATTTTTTTCTGGTTTGTGTAGTTTAAATTCGTTTTTCTTTATTTTCAGTGGATTTTTTGGAACCGATTAGCTGGTAATGTGACCATTCACGAATCAGCTCTTCTGAACGAGGAGGAACAAACAGCCCTCATGATTTCAGTTGAGGCTTTTAAAATACATGGCGACAATTCTTTGGCTCTTCATGATTTTAAGACGGTGACTATAATTGGGCTTCATTTTCTCCTTTCATCAATACAACATTTTTAAAATTATTTACATAAAAAATTAATACACTATCCATTGTATTTATTTATTATTATTATTATTATTATTATTATTTATTCTGTTACATACGGAATGATACTCAAATATCTGTCAAACAAATTTTCGAATATTTCCCGCTATAATCAGTTTCACACGCATCTACACAGACACACCGTTTAATTCTAATAAACAATGTTTACATTTACCACGCAGCACAGTTAAATTTTACTTTCACTTCCGGTTTCAGGGGTTTGTCGCGCTGCGTGATTTCAACGCAGACACGTGTTTTGTCACCACCATTCAATTCTCAGATTTTGCCACCTTGAAAAAAACTATTGAAGGACGTCAGGTGAGTAAACAAAATAATTTAGCTTCATTTTAAGTTCTGTTATTATTATCATCATCAATATTACTTTTTTCGTTAATATTATTATTAGTATTATTATATTTCAAGCAATTAAACACATTTCAGGATAATTTATCTATAAAAATTACACTAATTTAGTGTCCCTGTCAGTGTTTCCCATATAGAAAGATTCGCAGTCCTTATCTTGATTCAAATTCGTGGTGCTTCTGTCATTAGCATTTGTAAGACGAACGGTTAGAGCGCTGGCACTGCTGACCAGAGACCCGACCGAGGTCGTATCCCGGTGGCCACAAGATTACTTTTCTTTCTCTACATTAAAAATCTACAGATGCCAGAGACATATTGTCAGAATTTCCCGGGCAATAAAAGACATTTGTGGTTAATTTCTCGTTAAAATGGCGCTGACGTAGTGCCTATGTGCCAGTGCTTCCCGAAGAGACTTATTTCCAACCTGTACCTTGAGGAAAATTCGTGGCTATTAGACTATTGTAAAAGCAAACATTCAATCAGAAAGTCGATTACAAATAACGTCTGTTAAATAACAAATATACGTGGCGCCACTGTCAAGTGACATGTTTGCGATGATTCCAGAGCTTTTAATGGGACTAGGTCGTGTGTGTCTGTCTTCTTCTAGCCTACTTGTCACCTTCTGTTTAAACCGTCATTTAGGCTTACTTTGCTAATAAACAGTCCAATCTGATTGGGTGGGATAAAGAGGCGCCTCTAGAAATTCGCTGTTATAGATTCAGTAAAGTCAGGGTGTTGCGTCTGTAGGGGCAAGGTAGGAGTTGGACAGATGCTTCATGGGACGATCTTGTTTTCCACCTTGCCTGGGTAAGAACGGTGTACTTTGGATGCAGAGATTATTTAAATATCGAACTGTATTACATAACCAAAGGTCTCATAGCAGTTTGACTGACTTCCTGTTCACAGGGGAAACAATTGCCACTCCAGCCATTGAAGAGAGTGCGTAGAAGAAAGAACACTATGACGTCATCCGCGCTGGGACCAAAACTTACAGAGTTTTGTAACGGTGTTCCCGCCCACTGGTTTGACGAAATCGCCGACAAGGGTAGGTATTAAATGGCGATGGTTTTATGACTCTCAGTGTTAGGAATTGACAATCGAACATCACAAACTAAAATACAAACCATCTTGCACGTCAAAAGCAGTTAACATGACTGGTCTCCAAATTACTGAAAGGCTAAACTTATGTGTCCATAACTGACATTTTTTCCAATGTACAGGCTTTACCACTTAACTAAAGGATGTGTTTCCGATCAGATTTATATCCCCTGATCAAAAATTAATTTAGGACTTCGACCCACCATTGTCACCGAAATTGGGAATCTGAATATTCCTTTGCGATATGTGAAAAAACGATTTTATCACATCCAGTAAATGGGTTGGGTTAACAGGTTAAATATTAACTGGAAGTAAGACAATAATTATACAAACAATTCTCAGAACTTTCGCTATCACAACTCATCATCAGCATGGTCTACTTATTTTCTCTCTTCTTGGGGTGCTAGCGCTTATCGCAAAAGGCTCAGGCTCTGCCACTATTTCTAGTGACTTTATCTTCTAGCATATGTTTGGTGCCTAAGCATATGTACTGACCCCTTCCAGAAAAATCCTATAAGATCCAAAGGATTTTGGACACATTCCTGTAGGACATTCTATGGTATCCTTTATGATTTTATGGGGTTTATGTAAGGGACAGGTTGCTTGTTATAAATTGTCATTTAATCTAAAACATTAATGTTCCTTTTCATTTCATATAAACTTATTTTAAATAGATACAAGCTTCATCTGGACAAATCCTCGTTGTTACCGACTCGTTTTAAAATGTCCATCTTTGTAGATGGCATAAAGCTCTTTATACCTCTGGAAACCTTGGGCCAGTTGCTCGAAAGATGATTAGCCGCTAACACCAGATTAAATCGCTGATATCAGATTAGATATAGACCTTCAACAAAGAGTGACGTCATCTAATGGCAGATTAAATTTAATACCGCTTCGAGCAACCGGACCCTGATTGGTGAACACTCAAGTCTCCCTAGGAAATGGGTATTGTTCCGCAAAGCAATCATTACGTACTGCATGGTTGTCATGACAATTAAGATTACCAAGGTTAAAGTCGCTTTATGGAATTGGTCGTTTATTGAATGATAAACAGGCTAGATCCCGATTGACTAATTTATGCAGCAAAAATATCAGCCTAAAATAACACAATCCCTATCTTACTACATAAACGTAACAGTTTAAGATGATGCATCTAAAGTATTTAACCACGTGATACATTCTTTTGTGACACGTGTGGACAAACCTCATGGGTTGTTCTAATTGTACCAAATTAATTGCTTATTGAATAAACAAATCTTTATCCTCCTCTATTGTAGAAGCTGCCAGAAGATTCCGGCGACGTACCATACCTTCCATACGCATACGCATACCAAAGTTACTGTGTTATTACTACGAGTTCGAAATTCAGCTTTAGAAACACATTGATTCCTGAACTCGTTGTTGTGCCTAATA
Source organism: Mopalia kennerleyi (assembly GCA_034783855.1). NCBI lineage: Eukaryota > Metazoa > Mollusca > Polyplacophora > Chitonida > Mopaliidae > Mopalia > Mopalia kennerleyi. The sequence goes on along the minus strand of JAVFBX010236066.1, from coordinate 5,073 downwards.
AAAAGGTTCTGTATCCCCCTAAGACCCAGGATATAGTTCTTTGTTAGCGTTAAATGACTTGCAAAAAATATGGTAGTCTTGTGAGTTCGGGTGTTTGTCTTCACAGAGATGGACATTGGGTTGGAATTTCAATTTGTATCTCAATAATGAATAACTGGACAAGTATATACCAACACGTGTTTGTCCGTCTTGGGTGTGAGGTTATAGTAATGAGGTTATAGTAATGGTATTTGATGAGGTCCATACCGAGTTATACACACACGCAGTAATCATATATAACTCACGTGGTACAGTAACATTTAGACCTAATAAATAGACAAAAAAAGTTTTATTATTTTCATTAAGTTAACAAAAACAATACAACCGACAGTTATACGAACACAAATCTTATAGAAACAAGTGATATCTTTGACTCCGTTGAACTCGAAGCAAAGAGGGGATAGCTTCCAGTGATTGTTTAAACGTTGGTTAGCTATGAAAGGGCCTGGTCTTCCACTCACAATTCAATTTAATCAGATATAAGATGACATCACACAATAAATCACTTTGTTATATATAGTCCGCTTTTAGTTATTTATTTTAGTGTTAACGATTAATTCTCTATCGAACACGTGCATTAAACTGCGTACGTCAAATTTGTAACGTAAATGTTGACACGTAAATGTTAATCTGCCAATAACATCTGTTAATCTAAGATGACGTCATTTACGATAAGAAATATTCGTGTAAAGTTTTTTGAAAGTGCGGACTGGACCCAGGATCCAGTGTCACAAAGCGATTTTAAAGCGATGCTCTTATATCCCTCCTTTATAACTTTACTATTAGTCATACTAAAAGATGACATCGACTTATCATTTTTCATCTCATAAAATCATTTGAGGGTTACGACTATTTCCCATGTAATACTCTGCCAAAACCCGTGTGGTAACACATTATGACAAACTTTGTCCCACATACATATGTGGTATGAGCGAGTGACGTAAGCGAGCCAATCAAAATTTGTGCCGGAACTACTTTTTAAATTAATCAATGAAAGGTGTGGGTCAAGTTTACTACGAAATTCAAATATAGCACATTTACTACACACGACACAATCGATTGTCTGCTACTTCGATAATTTATTAAATATCAGCAAAGCAGAATAATACAATAATATAAGCAGCAAAGATATAACAACACAAGAATTAATTTTAAATCTGACAGCTGGTAATCCTGATTATTTCAATAGAGCCAGAATTTCTGAGAAAATTCTTATTCCAGTTTATCATTTCTACTCAAAAACAGACCGGCCAGGTATCTACAAGTTTTGAGAGAAACTTTCGTCAAAATGAATACGGCTTCTCGATATCCCTAGTATTTAAAAAAAAACAAGCTAGTCTCTGAAAGCTAAAAAACTAAATCTGGAAAAAGAAGGAAATGGCAAAAAATGTACATTTTAAGTCAGTTCAGATCAGACGTTGATATCGACCAGCTGTACATATAATGCGGCAAGCAGGGACGAAGCACCCTGGACAGTGTTCTCGACACGTTATCGCTGAATAACTCGACGTGTTTTGCAGTGGGTGATATCATGCTTAAATCTGATTCCTTGGGACCAGAGTACGTAGAATATTTAAGTGAGTATTATAGGAAAGGGCGGTCTGTGCCACACCCGCTTAAGAGCCTTTTCCACCCACTAGAAGAGCATCAGAGCCCTAAGCGACATCCCCTGAAGGTGCCTATAGTCTCCAAGCATAGAAAGCCCCTCAGCCAAAGCCTATATCATTAACCACAAACTAAACAAACATAGGGTACGCTCATGCAAGCTGTTGTGTTGACATAGCGAATCAATCCAAGTCAGGAGCCTTTTATATTGCACTACAGTCAGTCTACGTGTGTATAGCTAATGTGTCAAAGTCTATTGAGATGTCTCCCCTATTGAGCCTCAGTTCAGAGCAAAACCCTAAATGTCTTAGATATATTATTTCTGAAAAGGCTATACTTCTGGCTTTGTTCTCAATCATTGCACAACATGACTTGGCATTCAGCTCGGTTATTTCGCTGTCTATACCCTATCACGGTCAGGCATAAAATTAATGTAACCCATCAACATTTTTGAAACCGCCAACTCAAGGCACTCAGTCTTCAGGTCAGTATATAAGTCGAAAGAGTTCTTGTAAGTGCTAAGATAGGCGCGTATAGCTGAAGGATGTATGCGCTAATATCACCAAACAACCTATGTATTACAGTCTGAATTAAGCTCAGTAGTATGAAACATACTACTGATGTCATAGCATCAGAAGAATGCATGTGCCAATATCACCAAACAACGTATGTATTAGGATACAATCTGAGTTAAGCTCAGTAGTGTGTAAACACAAGTCATAGCAATATTTGTGTGTGCTCAAAGGGGATGAATACAAAATGAGCAGTGAACTGACGTCACAGTACTGACCCCATAGAAAATCAGCAGAACAACAATATTTTGATAGTATGTAAACAAAGCATTGCAATGTGCTCAAGGCGGTCAACTGACATCACAGCTAGCCTGCCATATCGCAGTGAACTGCCGTCACAGTACTGGACCCATAGAAAATCAAAGGGGCGAACTCATACAATGGTTGAACAAGACAATAATGCCCTAACGTCTTACCTAAAAATACCTAAAGTGTTAGGGCATATCACATGTCAGTGGGTCTTAAACATCGTATGTGTTTTTCTCAAACATTATCGAGTTGCCTCGGTTGTAACCATAGTCACCGTACAACTTATTGTCAACTCTCCCAGTCTGGATATTATCACCACTCGTTCCGGCAGTTGTTAGCTTAACCCAGAACCGCTCGTAATCATTGCATACCTTAAAAAAGCCGCCAACCTAAAGATCTGTTGTGACGGGTAGATGGAAGTCGTTGGGAAATTGGCACGTCATTTCCAGGAGCAGGAGCAGTCGTATTCTGCTTGCTCTGTTGCTGATACTTCGGTTGATGTCGCTGACCCATGTCGTTGATATATCGTGGGCTGAGGACTAACTAGTTCTATGTCCACTTTTCCTTGAACTGAGAGAATTGAGGTTGAAAGTTACGCATGTCATATGTTTCTATTGATAACCATGAATTACTTTCGCATTTTCTCATGGAATTACCTTGCCTTATGAAGTGTAATTTAGTGGCATAGAACTTGTTAGCCCTTAGATCCCTTTCAGTAGGTTAACTGTTAAATTGATAAAAGTGGGCATAGAACTAGTTAGTCCTCAGCCCACGATATGTCTTTGGATTAAGTATCCAATTAGGTATTACCTGTATATAAAGAGATGACAGCCAAAATTGACAGCTGATTGTCGGGGAGTCTCTGAGCGTTGCGTCGTAGCAACATAATAGTTTCTTCACTCCCCTGCTGGATCAGCAGATTCTTTTCCTTATCACTCGCCTCTTTCTTCTTCTTTCTAATCCGCTTCTTTTCTTGGTCGTATTTCTTCTCTTCGGAGAGGATGAGACTGAATTCTTCAGCAGAAATGCTGTCGTCCTGCATAGCCTTGGAATCGTGGTCTGAGATTGTATTCAGTTTCGATTCGGCCAGGACGCGAATCTCGTTATGTTTTTTAGACTTTCCTCGGATGCCGTGAGCTACAAATTTGCTAATGACGGCTGCCAGCCCGTAGATGCCCGCCGCCGCTTCTAAACCGACTAAGAAAGGCACCGCAATAACTGTCGAGAGGAGGCCAATCCCCGATGCGCCTATAGCCCCAGGCCGATGGCTGCGAGAGCCGTCTCAATGCCATCATAGGCGCTCTCCCCCCGGTGGTACTTCTTGTAAAGGGAGGTTCTGATCTATTTTTCGTTCTTCAGGCAATGCTTTATCTCGCTTATAAGCTGGAGCCGGTGAGTCTGATTGAGTATCAGTTTCATCAAGCATTGGGTAGAGAGACCCATTACAGCTACGGAGTTTAACAGGGCCAGGGTGCAGGTTTGCAAGGGACAACTCACTTTTTGCCATCTGGTGGGTGACGCCCGACAAGTTGCGAATGTACATGTAGATGTGCACAAGTCTGTTTGAGGCCTTCGAGACCCATTTCAATTTCAAACCATTGAGAAGAGGGACAAAGGACCATTTCTTTTTTTTCTTCTTATTTCCACAAACAAATCCCATTTAATAGCACAATATACATGTACATATGCCCTACATACGTAACATACCTTACAATAGGAGATATACACTAGCAATATTAGACTAAGAATGTTAGTGCAATATTGTTAACCAATCCATCCAAATATAATTAAATTTTTCTGTCTTATCATTTTTAAGAGCAGAAAATTTTTCCATTTTAACATGCTGACTTAAGTAGGATTCAAGTTCTAATACAGAAAGCCTTGTTCCTTGACACCGTTTTGTATATATGTAAAACGTGACAATAATAATATATAGTTTAACGATTTAAATCAGTCATCTGATTCAATTTTGCCAAAGATAAAGTCCATATTTGTTACGCTTATAGGTTTACCCGTAACATCAAAGATATAACATGTTATTTTATTCCACAAGTAACGCACTTTTTCACAGTCACGAAAAAGGTGTTCCAGTGTTTCCTGTGCAGCGTTGCAAAATGTACAAAGGTCATCATTTCGTTGTTTAATTATCTTAAGATATTTATAAGTTGCTTATATGCGGTGGTTAATACGGTATGGAAACCACTGTAACTTAGTATTTGCACAATATGAAAAAGGAAGTTTATAAATAAGATCCCATTTTTCTTTTGGTACATTTTCCCACTTTGCTTGACTTTTGGGGATGATGTCAGTACTTATCAAAATATTATAGAAGTCTTTAACTCCTTTTTTATTTCTTAATAATAATTTGAATTTTGTTGGCAACGATATGTTTGTTTTCGTAAAATTAGTTACCTCTAGATGAAGCGAACGAATGTACACTTTAACAACGCTGCATACTGCATAGTAATCAAGGTAGTTACATTTAACACTTTATATGTTACAAAAACTCATATACGGTAGCATTTCCCTATTTTCTGCAAATAAATCAGCAATGAAAATTACATTTTTCTCTGACCAGCGGTTATAGATAATAGGTACATTATTAATT
>JAVFBX010236055.1:0-10613 GCA_034783855.1 Mopalia kennerleyi | reverse complement strand
TCCCTCATTCCCTTAGACGATTGTAACGTTAGTGCATCGCTTGTAATTTGTGGAAAACCCGTAAGAAACCTCAGATAGAAGGATCCTTCAATTATCTCAGTCACCGGAACACATTTATATTAAAGCCGGGCATATAACCCTGCCGTGTGCGTGGAATATAAAATTGTGGGTGTGAAGGGGAAGGGGGTGTTAAACTGACTGAGCCACGACATTGTTTGTGTCATTGTTGTTTAAGATCAGACTCAATGGTATTTCACTTATAAACCGACGGGTTGTTCACTTTTTACTGTTCCTTGCTTATTGGGAAATCTGAAGAAAACCTAGTAAAAACCACCCCAGTGATTGTTGGAGACAAGTTGTTTAAATAACTCATCAACCTGATGGTCGACATTTAAACTGGAACCCGTGCACTGCATATCGAAGTATGATTAGTAAGCAGACACCCGAGCAACTAAGCCATGAGCTCTGTCCCGATCGTGTAATTTACAGCAAACAAGTTACAGCTAGAGTATTTAGTCCCCAGTCAAACAACTGTTACAAATGACAAGGGTATAACTGGTTCCACTATCACGATTACCAGAGATAGTAGAGCATACACCTCTATATTTGTATCCAACTCATAGGGGTGGTTTGGGAGAAACAAGTGCAGCGAGCTATAGCTCTCTTATACATTCAATAGACATGGTACTGTATGAACAGTTCAAAAAGGGCAAACAGTCCTTTTAAGTTACATTTTCTCAAATAGAATCTGTTCAAATTGAGAAAGTGATTCCCCAAAATAAGGTAAATACATGTTAACATTCCCGCCCTAAGCCGTATAACATTATTTCATTACCTGGTGTTTTTTATATTATTTTGAACTCTTAAAACATGGTCATTTCCCCTCGGGACTATTTACAACATGAACATTGGAGAATCCGAAGAGAGACCACCTTGAACACAGCAGAAGATATCTGTTAACAAGGTAGCTAGGTGGAAATAACCAGATGTCTTCTATGGTACACATAACAGGTCTATAACACTCTCTCTAATTTACTTAACATATACACACCAGGACCAGGGATAGAGCCAACCATTGTTAAAACACATGGGAATGACGTAAATCTAAAGGATATCTGTACAAGTAATATACAACGTTGATGACTTACAAAACCGTTTATCTGCCATCTCCGAGTTGTATTGCAGATATGAAGAAAGCCATTGGAAGTCATTATGCATTCGTTTAGAGCAATTGAACTCGGTCTACAGATGTAACTGCGGTTAGACTCTGACATATCTGTGATCTATACCAAACAAGTGTACAGATATAGTTAACTCGCCGAGTATTGTCAATAGATAGAAGCTTGTCAGAAAAGGTAAAATCATTGACTTTATTCGCTTATGACATTGGTTTGACGAGGAGCCAGTAATACAGGTTGACCACAAATTACTGAACTATTGCGCTGAATGTGATATGTTATTGTTACTGGCGCAGCGTCATGAAAACGCAGAAACCGTCCGATAGTTTCATTTGTGAACCGTAAGTTGCCTTGTAGTCCCAAATGTTGTGAAAGATAACACGGATTGGGATTTACATGAAACTGTATACGAAAGCGTTAAAAACTGATAATGTCGCTCCTGACATGTAAAATAATGCGGGGGTTATATACAAAACCCTTCACGAAAAAGAGCGAACACATTTTATCTAGCTTGTTGAGTTGTCCCATGGTCTAACAGAAGCGTTGTGTAATGTTTTAATTTAATCTTCTCAATTGTGTTGGGTTAAACCCAGTTGTCACATTCATAACAACCTACCTAGTTGATTCGACTGATCCACATTGCCGAATACCAGATTGCTGCCATCCTAACCAGATCTTTTGTTCCCATTGTCCCGGGATTTCTCCTTACTGAAAGCACAACCGGTTTTGTTACGCTGATGTGGTTATCTTCATCATTTATACCGCGCCCTGTATGTATGTATTAATATCGGTATCTTTTCTTTGAAAATCAGTCTTCTCAACTTATAACACATATAGCCTTAATGAATTCTAAATCTGTGCAGCCATTTATATTTCTTCTCATTGGGACTTTAGCAGCTGCTATGTAAACTCAACCTGCTGTGATTCGGCATGACTTATAGCTCACAGTTGATGCATACTTTCAGCCCATGGCCTCCAAAACAACTTAATTTCGTAAGAACGTCCACACGCATTTTTTCAACTGTTGCGGTGTTAGCACATTCAAACCAGTACCTGCGACCAACTGCGATGCCATTCATCGGACGTCATCGATTTCTAGCGAATCATATATTGCATTATCACTACCAGATTTATGAATAGCACTTATATAATATAAATCATCAATATCATCAATAGTTTTTTGAACGTCCGTCGACCCGCTTGACTTGAAGTTTGTGTTACGTCCACGTTATGTCCTCGTACTTATTGAGAACTCATCTAATTCCTTCATAAGTTGTTTTAACCACTTCTAAAGATGTCGGTTATTTATCCCCATTTTGTTGTTTATTTTCTTTTATTTCAGGATTAAAGCTAAAGTATAGGTATTCTACACGCGATGTGTACACAAAGCAATGTCAGCTCCCGAGTATCTTGGTTTTGGGCGTGCATGCTTTGAATTCCAGGTCTAGTTATGAGTACTTGGTTCGAATCGCCTGGTTAAAGGTTCTGTTTCAAAACTGTGTGATCATTTTTGTAATCATTCTCACATCCAGGTTTTGTCTGGACTTGGAGTTTGACGAGGTCTTTAATGTGGTTCTACCAGCAACAGATAATATACAATACTTGATAAACATTGACTGCTATACATGTAGATATGTATTTGGGTCGAACTCATCTTTTCGGGTTATTTCGAATGTATGCCAATGTGATTTGTCAAATTTCAACCCTGACATTCTTTCCAACAAATTGGTCCAAATGCCACCTCAGACAAACCACCAGATCTAAGTCTATCTTACCACTCATTTGCGACCTACAACCAAATAGATCGTGCAACCTTAGTCTCTTCTTACCGTAAGCCCTCTCGAGCAGTAGGTTTATCAAACCACATATTCTTCTCTCAATATCCCACTGTTGAAAATCTCCCGCTAAGATTGTCTGATGTAACGTAAAAATAGTTGTGTGAGCCTTATCCGGTATTCCGCTAATGGACCGTCCCGCATAAAGCCGGATGTGTCTACCGATTGCATGTTTGTGTCACGTAGCCGGTCCTGTTTCTTTTCAGAAATTGTTATATGAGGTGGTGCTTCCACCATCGTGGTAAATACAGACAAAATATCATATCGGGCTATATATGGAACTGCATAGGGCACGATTTACAAACTGGTATGAAAGGAAAACGGACTTTCTCTTTTGAAATAAAACCACAATGACAAAGATGTGTGAAATAAAATGTCGAGTAGTCTTCTACCAGAGTCATATAATGAGGAGTCCAGGTTTAAACCAACTGACTCCTGCAGGGTTAATCGTTCCGCCATTTAAACAAGAGAGAGCTAAATTAATAAATGTAATTGTTTGGAAGACGATATAAAATGCCTTTGAAACGAGGCTCGAAGCGTATGTATGCTTTTAGGTCTCAATTCAATTTTATTGATACTGCTCTGTGTAAAGGATGTCCTTGAAGACTGAATGCGGTCATTCTCTTCAACAGCCTTAGCAAAGCAAGCATAGAAGTAAGGTCGGTTGTTAATACAGAGAAATTTAAACATGGTGTGAACCTTTTTTCATCTATTCATCCACAGACAAACTAGAATCCATTATATTAACAGAATATTGATTTTAATTTTTAAAAATGATAGAATTGTCTTAAAATTCGGCTTAAGTCAGTAGCTCCTGTTAACACAGGCCAGGTAGCCGATCTCGTCCTAGTGGGGCCTAATGCTATATAAACACGCTACTCGTATCTCGTTCCACGCTCTAGAACAGCTTGCTCTAACTTAACTCGTACATCTAAAGCGGTCGCCAATCTCCTATGTGTCTATTACCATTAACCTCACATCTTTGAAAAGTCAGATCTTCTTGGAAATGGATGACCTATTTTATGGAATATTACACAGCTTAATGGTCTCAACTCCTTCAAAGGGGATCATATTAAGTAGGTGTCAATGTTATTTATTTTTATAAAATGAAACACAATACATAGCGATGTTCTACATTATTCGAATAAAGTCAGACTGCTGTTGCACTCAACATGATGGAGCTTTATATTTCATCGTAAAGTTGGCAATGTATTATTGAGTGTGTGCTTCTCAGTCTTTCCTTTAAACATGTGCCCTCTACTGTCTGGTCCCATGAACCTGAATTTGGCTCTAAAACACTTGACCTTGGCTCGACCTCTCTGCAATTTAAAATTGTTCAAGACACTTGAAGGACAACAAACTTGTTTTCCTAAAAATGGCAATATTGAATTTGACCCTGACGCCACGAGGTCATCGTATATAAGTTCCGTAAGACTTTGCTACTTTAAAAAAACCAGGTAAATTATTGACAAGAAAAGACCACATATAAACACACATTCCATCTGTGGCTTGTGATGTTTACATATTGACGACGAATGGCTGTTCTACCTACATAATGTACTTGGTAACTATGCGGTCGCTCTATTTTCACTTACACAAGGTCTCAAAACTTAACCACCGACATTAAAGTCTTGCTGGACACTTGGAATGATTTGTAGGAAATAATTTGTTCTACGTCAATAATGCATGGAGTACAAATAGAAAACAAAATGTGTATGTACATATATAGTTTGGAAAAGCTAAGATACTCAGGATTACCTAAAAAAAAATCAAATAATTACTTGGATAATTGAATACGTCTCGACAAAGAATATAGGGCAATTTTGATAATAAATACAACACCATAAAAATCAGTTTATTTCATAGTACAACCTAAAAAGAGGGGCTCCTTATTTTCAAAGTTTAGAACAATTTTAGTGGACCTATTGTCTGTCCAACCTAAACGAATCATGTACAAATATAAAATAATCTTTCTGTAGCCAAACAAGAAAGTTCGACAAATTGAGGTCACTACGAAGGACATTCATAACCTTATAACTGATAAACCTTATACATATTGCTGATATAATTAATCTGTCTTTTTTAATGTATATTCAGTGAAATACAATGTCACACGTTTCCAATAATCTTTCCCGAGGTTTGACGAACATTTGGGGTCAAGTTCCTTGTTGTTCTTGTTGAGGGTACAACATGGCAGAAAAGGGAGAATTGCTCTGCATTCTGTGGAGTAATACATAAACAGGTCATTTCTGATCGATCTGTTCGTGGCAGTGTTACAGAGTTGTTTATTCTACCATCTATCATGTTAACCACCATCGTCTATCCCTAACCAGCCCCGAGGATCGTCTCAAGCTGCGATTGATGTTACTCTGTTTCTCATTGGTATTCTGTAGTGTGTGCTTATTCACTCTCTTTATAATTCTTGAGCTCGTTCAATATTCCATGTCGGCCAACTAAGCTAGTGTTGTGTAACAGAAGTTAAGTGGTCTGACCTCTGAACTTTAACATAAACAATTCCACTCATTTCATGAATCCGTATAAAGAGTTGAATACATTACTCTGTTATATTATCCGAATTAGGTCACGAATATTTAAGAAAATGCGACTTTATCAGCCAGTTATCAATGACAAAGGGTCGTTCTCATAGGCACATATACGAGATTGACGAACGTGACGGAAAAAAGTGTACCCTTTAAATATCAGCATGTAGACTGGGGACATTGAATTTAGTCTGTTAAAAATCGGCAAAAAGACTGGGAACATTGAATTTCATCATTTAAATAGCGGCAACTAGACTGTGAACAGTGAAATTAGTCAGGTAAATATAAGCAAATAGAATGGAAACATTTAATTTCACCAGTTGAACATTGAACTTAGTCAATTAAATATCAGAAGAGAAACTAGGAACATTAAATTAGTGCAGCTAAATTTCAACAGTATATAGGGAACATTGCAGTTAAATATCAGCAAAACGACTGGGAACATTGGATTTATCCAGATCAATAACATAAAATAGACTGGGAACAATGAATTTAGCCAATTAAATATCAGCAAAGAAACTGATAACATTGAATTTAGCCAGTTAAATCTCAGCCGTACACTGGGAACATTGTATTTAGTCAGAAAATAAAAGCAACTAGACTGAAAATAATAAATTTAGTCAATCAAATATCAGCAGAGAGGCTGAGATCATTGAAGTTAGCCAGTTATATATCAGTCGAGAAACTGAAAATATTGAACATACCCAATTAAATATCAGCAGATAGACTGGGAACATTAGATTTAGCAAGTTAAATGTCAGCACATAGACTGGGAAAATTAAATTTATAGCTACTAAGATATCAACAAAAAAATGAGAACATTTGATTTAGCCAGTTAACTATCAGCAAAGAGACTGGGAACATTGAATTACGCCAGTTAACTATCAGCAAACAGACTAGGAACATTGGATTATGCCAGTTAACTATCAGCAAACAGACTAGGAACATTGGATTACGCCAGTTAACTATCAGCAAAGAGACTGGGAACATTGGATTACGTCAGTTAACTATCAGCAAAGAGACTGTGAACATTGGAGCTAGCCAGTTAAATACTAGCTAAGACATTGGGAACATTGAATTTAGCCAATGAAATACTAGTTAAGACACTGAGAACATTGAAGTTAGCCAGTTAAATATAGACTGGGAACATTGAAGTTAGCCAGTTAAATACTGGTAAAGAGACTGGCAACATTGAAGTTAGCCAGTTAAATACTGGTAAAGAGACTGGCAACATTGAAGTTAGCCAGTTAAATACTAGTAAAGACACTGGCAACATTGAAGTTATCCAGTTAAATACCAGTTAAGACACTGGGAACATTGAAGTTAGCCAGTTTAATACTAGTAAAGAGATTGGGAACATTGAATTGAGCCAGTTAAATACTAGTACAGACACTGGAAAGATCGAAGTTCATGGTATCAGGAAGACAGATCATTTAGTCTACAATTGCAAACTCTTAACATTAATCTGAATCCAGCTGGACGATAATTCTTACCATCTCGTTTATACGCGTTCAAATATCCCATCCATTTCTGTTGTCATTAGAAAAAGTAAGTATAAAAAAATCAAGACATTAAAAGACTTCTGGATATCGTCTCAGGCGCCTGAAGAGTTCAGATAATTCCCAACACTTTCTGTCCCCGACTTTTTTCCTGCCGAGTTTAATCTGATATAAGAGATGCTTTAATATATTTGTTACTTGAGAAGCCTGTGAATAGATCAGTCAATCAGTGACGTACGACATAGAACAGAGCTTTGATGTGTCACGTGATATTTACAGACCGCTGACAGGCCAGCCCAGTGAATGTATATATGACCTACGTCTTATCATCATAACACAGATTTTGTGCAGAATTACGATTTCTAGTGCAATATAGTAAACTGGAAATCTCCACAAGGTTTTATTATTTTCTCACAGACGCCACAAGCGCCATCGAATGAGCTGGAATTTCAAAATAGAAAATTGGCATTTGGAAGACGTTGCGAAAACAGTATAATATTTGTTAGTGCCATTTAGACATTTAATGAGGCCAAATATTCCTTATTCTCTCGACTTGCTGATACCACAACTATCTTTCAAAAGCTGCCTTCCTCTTACAGACTACGGTAGTTTTTCGTTCGAATTTTAATCAATTTGCATTCAAAGGTATTTTATCACACCCTTCAAAATATTTCTAAAATATACCAACTGTTATCACAGTTTATATATATATAGAAGTAACATTTCATTATATTCATTCAACTATATACACTTAAATTTAAATGTAATATACACAAAGGTTATACATGTTTTATATATATATATAGTGTTTTCTTCATGTTTATTATCTAATATATGTGTGTTATTTTGTGTAGTATTGTTTACATAATGTCAAATCAGTAAAGAATGCTGTGTGTTGAGGGCCTCTGAGAAGAACAGTTATTTAACTGACATAGTTCTTGTTGTATTTATTAAATGAGAAAATGCTAAAAAAAAAATGCGCTATGGTCACAGTATACGCGCCCTATATAGCGAATTCGGGGCTTGTCGCAGCCGGTTATACGAATGAACAAAACGCCATCACGACATACCCTGCATGCGCGTTTCCACAAGTATACGGTCAATGTTTTTAGCATTACTCTCATAATCTTTTTTTTAGCCACGGCGGCCTCAGGTCTTATACTATGTTCTTCTACGGTGCCCCGTGCATGAATGGACACGAATGTGAGTCCGACGCGGTTACGATTGTCAATTATTTTATAAAAAAAATCACAAATGATCTTAACATTATACACAAGTATAGTGCAACTCCGAAGAATGAAAGACCCTTTTGACTGCATATTTCTAAAATTTAGGCATTCATGTAATGTTATATTTGGATTTTGCTAAGCTGACTGACGTCTGTAAGACATTTCTGAAACATTTAAATGTTTTAAAGAAAGAACTTCATGACTGAATTATCAAGCACGTTGACTTAATACTGGGATTGTTCGTATTAACCGATAATACAGCCCTGACTGAATGGGGAAGCACTTATAGAATTAACCTATTGGTTTCAATTAACCTCCAGTCGGAAATCCACATTAGTATGTAATTATACTGGTGATAATCATCTGCTAGTCTGGTATGCGTCAATTGTATATAACTTTATCGTGTATACTGTTTAGGGTTTTTTTTGTCTACTTCAATTTTCAGTTTTGGTTATTCTAGCATGGTACAGACAAGAGTAGTGTAAGTCTGAAGTGTTACTATGTTAAACTTGCCACTGGAAACCAAGATACGAGTGTAGGGGCAGGGTACCAGACCGGCTACAGCAGACACGTCCCGCCAAATCTCGATTTCACCGCGGAAAGAAATATTAAGTGGAGCAAAAGCGATCGGGCAGTACTGCTGAGAAATGTTCGATTTTACGTGAATATTGATGTGGAGTGGTCGTTTTATTTAATCTATTGCAAGTGCTCAAGTAAGAAAACAAGTTGGTTTAAATCAAGATATAGGCCATTTATTTCTATACATCGGTAGGCCTATGTGTATTAGAGAGATGTGGTAGCGCTCGCTTAAATCGAGCCTAAGGAAGACGAGAGTCGATTTTTGTTTGTGTTATAGCTATTCCATTCTGCAAAAACAAAACCCCAATTGCACAGTATAATTTAATCGACATGGATTTAATTTACAGTTAGTTCAAAATTTATTATTGGACACTGCACGAGACTGCAGGCCAATTCTTGGCATGGAGCAGAACAACTCGTCTCAAACACAGGAATCTGCCTGTCGACCATCAGGAATATGAGTGAGTCACACGTTGTGGCTCCGTCAATCACGGGGGTCGTTTCAAGTTGACCTCCCGGTTTTCCACAGTAACAAGGCAAGGTGCAATGTGAAGTGGACAATCCGTTGTAATATAAGTGAAATACCCTTGAGTACGACGTTAAACCCCAATCAAACAAAAAAACCACAGCAAATTAAATGTAACATTTCAGAGATGTACAGTCATTTCTATACCAATGCACAAAGTGATTCTTGAACAGATTTTAATTTATATCGTATTGTTGGTTATGAGTTTCTTTAGAAACTCCAACTGCGGGCAATTAAGAGGCAGCTTCATAACCTCGGTGGTCTATAAAGGGGAATATGACCGTGACATATCCATCTCAGTGTCACAACGCTTGTTAACAGACATCGCAGTAACATTGGCAAACAGCTACATATACGACTATACTTGTCATTATTCACTGGAAAATGAAACGATTCGCAGCAAGACATTTCAGTGGTATTTCCATATTTTTTTGCCATAAACAAGACATTGGTGTTTCCATATTTTTTGTAAGTAACAAGACATTTGGTATTTCCATATTTATCATAACTTACAAATGCCGGTGAAACATTAAGACTTTCTTAGTTTTTTTTATCAAATTAAGCTGATAAGTAGATCTAAGTACTAGGTGTCACCCGTCGCTCTCATGGCGAGCTATTAAACTCTGTTTATCTCATTAATCAGAAACAGCAGACGGGAAAGAGACTGCTTCAAATCGTCTACGTTATGACCTCGGTAAGGAATAGTTTGACTCGGCATACTATCAGTTACGTTTAATTCAAACAAATCTATTTGTTTATAACAGTTTCACTTACTTGGCAGCTGGGTATCACCAGTTCATAATCGGCACAGATTTAAGTTTAGATGACTAGTAAATAATTGAGTGAACTCTATTCCTATTTTCTAGATGTTCTCTGGATTTCATGACTTTATGACCGGTTCGGTGGCTTATCGGGCACATCACATGGTCACTAATGTCAACAATAAGCCTTCTTTAGGGACCTGTGCCAGACATCATCGACTGATAAAACTCTGAGTTTCTGGACTATTCACTGTAACGATGTCTGTAGTAGCAGAAAGTTGTATGTATATATTATATGATTTTATTTCAAAACTGAGTGAAATATTGAACTATACTCTGTCAAAAAAGAAACGCATAGGTGAAATGTCACAAGAAAGTGTCGATTTTTAAAAAAAATATCGTTTCTTGTGTACAATGGCCATGGATGATTATGTTTCTCAATGCTTCTGGAATGGGACAACATGGC